>JAKELH010000647.1:0-40982 GCA_021525015.1 Lactarius pseudohatsudake | reverse complement strand
CTCCCCTCCTCTGGCTGTCCTAGCACTAGCCACAAAACAACTCGTTGACAATACCCCTCCCCCACTTGAAGAGGCCACATCACTTGCCCTAGTACCAGCACTGACGCTGGTTTCCAAACCTGACGTGCCATTCCCTACTGCACAGGGATACACCCTGACACCCTTGTCGTCCCCCAAACCCACTCCTCCTAACCCCCGCCTCGCTCTCTTCGATGATGAGGAACCCATTGACTACGACCGCATTGCCCCTACTGAAGGGGACGATGTAGACCTGAAGGACCCAGGTGTCCCCTTCTTCCCGAATGATCCTTCATCCCCCACGCACTTTGCCCTCATGATCCCCACCGACGCAGGGAGGCAACTCGCCCCCTACATCTACTACCGCAAGAACTACACTGAGTGTGTAGGAATGATGGGCAAGGGTCAACCCTGTTACATTTGCCCCGTCTTCCTCCGCTCCCCAAACTTTAATCACGAAGCCCGACCCATCACGGATGGGCAGCTTCTCATGTTCCACCCCCACGACCCACGGCACATCGTCATCGACGAAGTTCTCATGGAGCTTTGTAACCCCCGCCTCCACGCTGAGGTAGCCCGGCTCCGAGAGTGTCTCGTAGAGCAAGACGAGTTGAAGCAGCGACAGACAGACTTGCTGAGACTCGAACAACATCAGCAATCCATGATCCTCTATGTAGTGCTACGGTAGCACTACAGTAGCTCCATAGCATCTGTAGCAGCATAGCAACGTTTATGTTGTATGTAGTTCTACTGTAGTTCTACTGTAGTACCAGGCCTACTACCATAGTTCTACTGTAGTACCAGGCCTGCTACTGCAGTTCTACTGTAGTACCAGGCCTACTACCATAGTTCTACTGTAGTACCAGGCCTGCTACTGCAGTTCTACTGTAGTACCAGGCCTACTACCATAGTTCTACTGTAGTACCAGGCCTGCTACTGTAGTTCTACTGTAGTACAAGGCCTACTACCATAGTTCTACTGTAGTACCAGGCCTACTACCATAGCCTTACTGTAGTCTACCATAATTTCATACTCAGTTCTCAGTCAGACAATATTCATGCAGAATAAAGGTTAAATATATATATTTATGAGTATACACAACTACAAATACAACAATACACTATGGGAGCCAGATGCCGCAGCGACAGGGTGGTGGAGTGGCAATAGTGTTGAGGTGGCAGTGGCGCCGTGGCGGGGCGTGCGTGGCAGGCCGGCGTGTGGTGGCAGGGTGGGCACAGGGTGTGGCAGTGAGGGCCGAGTCGGGACGGCGCCGGTGGGCGTGGTTGAGGCGTGCGGTGTTGGTGGGGGTCGTAGCGGATCGGAGTGGTGGTGGCGACCATGTCGGGGCAGCGGCGGTGGCAGAGTCCTGTACCAGTTGAGATGAGAAAGAAAAAAAGAAAGAAAGAAAAAATAGAGAACTTATCTGAGCGGCGCCGACGTGGCAGTAGCGGCCGAGTCGAGACGGCACCAGTGTACGTGGCGACGTCGCGTGCCTGTCGAGGTGGGGCCGGGGTGCCGGTTGACGTCGCCGAGGTGGGTGGCGGCGCAGACGAGGTGGTGACGAGTGGGAATGGCGTTGTGTTGGGGCGGGGCCGGGTTAGCGCTGTCGAGGTGGCGGCGGCGGCGGCGTTGTGGCGATCGAGGTAGTGATCGTGGTCGTGACGAGGCGGTCGAGGCGGTGGTAGGGGTCGTGACGAGAAGGCCACGTCGTGGCAACCGCTGAGTTGCTGGGTGGAGCCGGTGGCAGCCGTGTCGAAGCGGCGGCGGCGTAGCGACGTCGAGGTGCGGACGACGGCCGCGTCGAGACGTCGGGGTCTTAAGGGGTGGTGAGGTGGCAGGTGCGGGTGCGGGTGCGGCGGTTTTGAGGTGACGACGGAGTTGCTACGCCTGGGTGGAAAGTGAGGATGAGAAAGAAAAAGAACAAACAGCTCACCTTAGAACAAGAGCCGCGAGACGGCGGCAGTGGGTTTGCATGCATACGGGTGAGGTCACGGTGGGGGCGCCGAGGTGGTCTGATGACATGTCCTGCGACCGCCCGATCAGAGGTAAAGGATATAATTTTTTTTCTACTCAGCTGTGGCTGCGAGATTGTGAGGATGGGTGCAACTTGAAGGCGACGTATTCGCATGAGGGAAGGGAGGAAGGAAGGGGAGGAAGGGGAGGAAGGGTGGGTTCGAGTTCGAACAAGTTACGTCTGAATCGGCCAAGTGGCGCACTTCCCCACGCCACAAATTAAACTTCCGCCCGGAAGTCGCCCGTGGTCCACACCATTTTTTTTCTAAGTCAATCTAGTGTTGATGCCAGGGCTGAGCCGATGTTCTGATATCTCAGGAAATAAAATAGATAAAATTTTGAAAATATTTAGGGAGTTATATCAGATCAGGAGCCAAGGGGTCCTCTGCCAACCCTAAGTGATCTGATCAGTAGTTTCCAACTTATTTGAACAGCTCAGTGACTAGTGCTATAGCAGCTCAAACTGGTATTGTTAGGATCTGAAGAAATAAAATAGCTAAAAATATGAAGATATTTGGGGAGGTAGAAATTCTCAAAAGCCGAGAGTTCCTCTGCCAACTCTAAGCGATCCAATCAACTGTTCCTGAGCTATTTGGCATTAGCTGAAAGGTTGTTACGATCACACCGGGATCATTCTTGCTGTTGGGGAACTGCTCTGGTGTACTCGCCGAACCGACACGTGTTGAAGACCTCACATGTCCTGCTACTACTGTGGGCTGCCTCGCAAGGCCTTACCACCCAGGGAGCAGACTCACAGGCACGCGCGACAACAAATGAGCGAGGTGTTCGCAAGTGCCAGTGGAAAAGGGGGAAAGGACAAGATGGTGCTTAGTTGTTAAAAGACTAAAACAAGGCGTACAAGGTGAACTACTGGGTCCTTATATACTGCTCTACTAGTCAGGGTACAGGGCAACAGCGCATCAGGGTCGAGGGTGACACGTCTCGCTGGCAGTAAGTGCCAGCACATCAGGGTCCAGGGTACGGTGGGCTAAGGGTTAGTCTGGAACATGCTAGAAGGTGCTAGAAGGATCTGATAAGCAGATCCTTCAATACAGGTTCATACAGGGGGGGAACAAGTCACGAACAAGTCACAACTGAGTCACAAAGTCAGTATGAGTTGAGAGTCAGTCCAAAGCAAAGATGTTGCAAGATCATGACAAAGGTGTCAGCTAATACCCTTCAGCTAATGTCAAATAACTTAGGAATGGTTGATCGGATCACTTAACATTGGCAGAGGATCCCTCAGCTTTCTTCAAAATACAGGTCCCTAAATATTTTCATAGTTTTAGCTATTTTATTTCAAAAGATAGAAATGCCAGCTCTGAGCTGCCATAACATTATCCCTGTTACAAATTTACAAAACCCAACCACCAAGACTGCTGAGCACCTGCAGTATGGCCTGGAGAGACTGCTGGTAGTGATTGGCCCGGGTAACCCTCGGGTTGACGAGGGCTACCCGTACCCGTACCCGTCCTCAAGGGTACGGGTTCCCACAGGTACGGGTACGGGTAGCCGGGGGTTGACGGGTTTAGTACTACAGGTACGGGTGAGCTACGGGTATGGGTGCACATTCGAAATGACAACACATTTTCTGGCCTTATGACTATGGACGACAAAAAGTAACTACATACATAACCATAACATCGCCACCATTGTCATCACGAGCCACCGCCGCGGCGGTTGTCTTCATCA
This sequence comes from Lactarius pseudohatsudake, assembly GCA_021525015.1. NCBI lineage: Eukaryota > Fungi > Basidiomycota > Agaricomycetes > Russulales > Russulaceae > Lactarius > Lactarius pseudohatsudake. The sequence continues at coordinate 37,259 of JAKELH010000647.1, read as the reverse complement.
CCGCTGCCACTGTCATCGTGATCTTCGTCTTCATCATTGTCGCCGTCGTGGCTGTGATTGTCTTCGTAATCGTCGTTGCCAGTGTGTTCATTGTCGTCACTGGCAGCGTTGTGACTGTCATCGTCGACTCATCCCATTGCCTTTGTCGCCTTGCCGGCGGCTTCATAGTCGTTGTCTTCGCTGGAGTCGCCATTGCCATCTTCGCCATTGTCACAGTATCGCCTGAGACGTCGGCTTGCATTGGCGCACACCCCCTGCCGTTGAGGTTGACGATCACATCCATGTCCGCGCCGCGGCAGTGATCCGTTCCTTTATCCTCTTTGTCATCGCCCGCAGCTGATTTTTGGTCTTGTGACTCTGTTGCTGCGCTAGCGGTTTGCCAGCAGCGACGCCAGCAGCCGTTACCGTGGGAGTAGCAGGGAGGTTTTGATGGGGAGCCGAGTCGTGGTGGCCATTGCCAATATTGTTTCCCGCGTTCATTCTAGAGTCTGTCGATCTGCGTTTGGATGTGGACGACATCATGGCGTACTCATGGGGAGAAAGGACGGGTGGAGGAAAAAAGGGGGAGCCAGGGGATGGAAAGGGGGACGAAGAGACTGACAATCTGTTGACAGTGACGTTGAGCAAGGATGTGGTATCTGTGGATTGTGAGGTTAAAAGTGGCGGATTGAAAGACGGGTTAAGCGAACAGACCTTTTGTATCACAGGGCTTCGGTGACGTCGACAGCAATGGGTGATGTGACTGGTCAGCTGCGTAGGCCAGCAATCAATGTCAGCGCAATGTAAACCCAAATTGGATTGATACTCATCTTTTTGATTTTGTGGGCGTGGCACTGTTTGCGCGTCTCATGAACGCCTGAGGCAGACCACACGCCGGTTTGTAAAAGGTTAATAGTTGTTACAAGGAGCAGGAGATCACGACTTACGACTAGTTTTGATGCTGGGGCGATAGCCAGAGCGGTAGCGGCGATGGAGGCGGCGATGGCGGCGACCTGCAATGAATGGCTTTGGAGTGTGGTGCCACGGGGCTATGCGGCGTGGGACCTGCAATTATTGTTATATCAGTACATTTGAGGGCTACACGAATAAGGCTCATGTTGTTTTTCCGACAACGAAGCCGTGGTGGCAATGGCAGCGCAACGATGGCGAATCGGCGATGAGACACATCGGCACAACAACGGACGACGGCGACAAGGTGATAACGACCACGAAGACGACGGTCATGCGAATGATGGTGACGACGACAATGTTGGCGACGTCCATGGCGGCGGACGCGATGGTGACAACGACGACGGACTAGGGCTGCGCACCGTGCCGTATACTGACGGTCATACGGTGCCGTCTGACGGTAACGGACAACTTGACAAGGCCCAACCAACGATGGCGACCAAGCAGCGACGATCACCGTGACTGTGGCAAGGTGACCACGACGACCACGACGAGGATAGCAATGACGATGCTCGCGGCCACGATGACAGAGGCGACGACAGTGAGTGTCAAAGCAAAACCTGAAGTTGTTGGAGGCACACAACGTTCGTTGTATTCCGAGTCTAAGAAAAAGGAATATGCGGCAGTTGCCAATGCTGAGCACTGCGAGTCTGCGTGCCAGTGTTGTCTGTGGGTATGATTCAAAGGATACATTACCCGTGGGAACCCGTGGTTCGGGTACGGGTTTGCCTCGGGTTGAAAGGGGCTACCCGTACCCGTACCCGGCAGTACCCGACCCGTGACCCGTGCGGGTTTTCCAAACCCGTGCCAATCACTAACTGCTGGACATGGTGGAGACTCCAAGCAGCCCAAAAGGACAGCCAGCAGCAGTAGGCTTAGTGCCACTGGCAGGGACACACTATGGAAGAACCTAGGCCTATGACATCATGGCCTAGGTACAGCAGCAGTAGAACTATGGTAAGTTGTACAGTAGTACTGGGCCTGGGTACAGAAGAACTACAGTAGTAGGCCTGAGTACAGTAGCACTACAGTAGTAGGCCTGAGTACAGTAACACTACAGTAGTAGGACTGAGTACAGTAGTAGTGCTACAGTAGTAGGACTGAGTACAGTAGCGCTACAGTAGCGGGACTGAGTACAGTAGTGCTACAGTAGTAGGACTGAGTACAGTAGCGCTACAGTAGTAGGCCTGAGTACAGTAGCACTACAGTAGTAGGTCTGAGTACAGTAGCACTACAGTAGTAGGCCCGGGTACTACAGTAGCACTACAGTAGTAGGCCCGAGTACAGTAACACTACAGTAGTAGGACTGAGTACAGTAGCGCTACAGTAGTAGGCCTGAGTACAGTAGCGCTACAGTAGTAGGCCTGAGTACAGTAGCACTACAGTAGTAGGCCTGGGTACAGTAGCACTCCAGTAGTAGGCCTGGGTACAGTAGCACTCCAGTAGTAGGCCTGGGTACAGTAGCACTCCAGTAGTAGGCCTGGGTACAGTAGCACTATGGTAGCAGGCCTGGGTACTACAGTAGAACTATGGTAGTACTACATAGGACATAAACGTTGCTACTACCACCTATGGGTCACTATGGCTCTATGAGCACTACTGTAGAACTACGGTAGAACTACTGTAGAACTATAGTAGAGGTCCAAGGATTGCTGATCTGGTAGCTTAAATTCCAGGGTTTGCTACAATGCTACCAAGTCTCTACCATCTACTACCAGCAACTACCAGCAACTACCAGCAACTACCAGCAACTATGGTGTCTACAAACATCTACAGTCTCTACAAGTTTACTACCCAGTCTCTACCAGCCTACTACAAAAGTCTACAACCATCTACAGTTGCTACAGTCTCTACAGTCACTACCAAGTCTCTACAAGGATTTTTTGCGCAACCCAGGGATTGCTGATGAAGAGGCTATCCGCGATCGGTTCAACTTAGACTCGAAGCTCGGAGGCGTGCGGAAACACCTTCCGAAGCTCAGTACGCTCGTGCTATCCCGCTAATCTCAGAGAAGTACGTGGAGCTGACGGCTAGACCCAAGCCGGTCAAGCCACGCTTCGAGAAGTATGCGATGCCCTTCGTACCCCGCGAAGGAGGACCCTGCGAGATGCCGCGTGTCCACGGGGAGAAGGATAAGCATCGTCGCAAGTGTTACGAGTGCAAGGAGCCTGGCCACCTCATTGCCGATTGCCCCAAGTTGGGACGAGCCCTGAGGGGACCCTGCCAGTGGTGCGGAAGTCGATCCCACCACATGTGTCGCGATCACGTGACACGTGACGTGGCTGCCAGCGGATGATTGAAAGGTTACAGTAGGAAAGGCTGACGCGTCTCATGACTCATACGCTTACGCGTCTCGTATATCAGAAAATAGTCACGATAAAATACCAGTTTGTACGAGTATAAGTACGAGGTCTTTAGGGCTGTAGTAGCCCCGTCTAAACTTTGATAAATTCCAGCTAGTCTTTGCTCAACTCGAGTGAAGCGACGCGTCCCTCTCGTCTCTGTCCATTCTCTGGCAAAATACCCCTTTGCCCTATCGTCGTTGTCACTCACGTTCCCGACCCTTAGCCCTACGGCACGAACGATCTGGCTGGATTGTAAAACAAGTTTAGACCATCATTAAACGACCTTGCGCTCGTTGCGTAAGCTACGACTCCCGACGCCGTAGCGCGTCAGTCTAAGACAGGACTAAATAAACCTGGCCCACGAACAGACAACACTGTTCACCCCAAAGCAAAGCGCCGATAGAGCGCATATCGAACCCGCTCAAGACCCCTCCGATCCAACCGAAAGACGACTTGTCGTACGAAGAGAAGCCCCGAGCATAAATCATCTTGCTAGTGGAGGCTCTGTCTGGGAACCCGCTCGCGGATACGTAGTTCTCGCTTCAAACGAACAAGCCGTAGACGTAGAATTCTTCAAGGCAGAAGACGCGTGGTACGAAATCTACCCGCACGAAGACACCTGGTACACACACAACGTTAGTCACATCGACAACCCAATCTTGTGGGGATTGAAACTCGAAGGCCACACAACAACTGATCTCCACGTCTGGCGAAACATGAACGTCCTAGACGACGATAGTTCTTCAGGATCATCACCGAAAAAGAAGGGAAAACGACGTGCTCACCAACCTCCTCCCCATCCCATCCAACTAACAATACCTCCGCCTATCATCTCGGCTCCGATCCCTACAATGACGACTCCACCCACGAATAACGGCTCACTAAAAGGATTACCCCCGAAGGAGTTTGCCGGCGACCGAACCAAAAGTGTACAGTTCTTGCGCGAATTCTACCAATATAAACGCATCAATCGACACCATGACATGATGACCTCGCCCTACAGTTGTGTCAGCCTCGCACTTACCTATATTCGGGGCCCGATAGTCGACGATTGGGCAGTGACGGTCAGCAAAGGCCTAGACAATAGCATAACCACCGCGATACCCCAGATCGCGGAAACAGACGAGATCTTGTGGGCAAATTTCGAGAAAGCGTTTACAGATACCTGGACCGATACATTAAGCGAACAAAACGCCCATCAAAAACTAATGTCACTCACTATGACGGGAGATGATATCGATGGATACATTGCTGAATTCAACCGTCTTACCACGGCAGCAAAATGGGATCCCGACGCCAATGGCACTATAGAATTCTTCAAGAAAGGCCTAAAGAAAGGGCTCATAGTCAGCTGTCTACGCAGACAACCAATGCCGAAGAAAATGGCGGAATGGCACGACTACGCAAGAGAAGAATCGCAACGCTTCAAAGCGATCTCCAATGCCATCGCCAATATCACGACGGGAAAACCAAGCACGCAACCAGTCTTACCCACAAAAATCTCACGACCATCGCCGCGTAATGACCAAATAATTCCGATGGACATAGACAACATCCAGACTGGATCCGCGAAACCGGCGTGGCAGACGAAGCGTACAGAGGAAGAGAAGTTGCGTTGCCAAAAAGAAGGAAGATGTTTCCGCTGCATGGTCCAGGGACATCTCTCCGCGAACTGTCCAAAGAAACGAAACTCGCCGCCAAGGGCGCAGCGTGTAAATGCAGTCGATGTCTCGACAAAGCTACCAGAAACACCAGCGACAATGACACTCACCGACGATAACGTACGGACAGCAGTTCTGAACATGTCTTCCGCCGCTCGACACGAACTCATCTCGACGCTCCTACTCAGCGCTGGAGGAGACGAAGACGACCTCACGGTCAACACTATCCAAAGCGTTAGAGAACATTCAGTGACAATCGCGGCTGATGTCAGAGGAACGAACCAGAAGTTGCTCCTCCTCCTGGATTCGGGAGCAAGCGGCAACTTCATCGACCGAGGAGCGGTTCGACTCCTAGGCTTCACAGCGGAAGCCACCGAGAAAATCGATGTTCGGAATGCAGATGGAACGATCAACGCAGCTGGAGTACTGGAACAGAAATGCCGACTTACCCTTATCGATGGCGACAGCAAACACATCTTCGATTTCTTCGTTACGGACCTCGGCTCGTGCCGCGCAATCCTCGGTATCCCTTGGTTTCAGACTCGAGAGCCATCAATTGACTGGGCAGCTCGAACGTACAATGGAGGGCCGATGACCATTAGCCAAGGAGGAGAAACGATTAACGAGACAATAGCCCAGAAAATGGCCATGGCCGCAGGCGTAAAGAAGACGACGGAACTACCCGAGGCGTACGAAGGCTTCTCAGTGGTCTTCTCGGAAACGGCCGCTCAGAGATTCCCGCCGTCACGTATAGACGATCACGCTATAGAACTGAAAGAAGGGGCCCCTAGTCACTTAGGCACAAAAGTGTATCCGATGAACGTAACTGAATTGAAGGATCTTCGCGATTTCTTGTCCGAGCAACTAGCAAAAGGATATATACGCGAATCTAAATTGCCATACGCTTCACCACTATTCTTTATAAAAAAGAAAGACGGTTCCCTCCGGCCCGTACAAGATTACAAAGCGCTCAATGCATGGACGGTTCGCGATGAATATCCACTACCGTTGATCAGCGATATCTTGACTTCACTCGGCAATAAAAGTCTATTTACCAAGTTCGACATACGGTGGGGCTATAATAACATCCTCGTCAAAGACGGCGATCAATGGAAAGCGGCATTCAAAACTCCTCTAGGCTTGTTCGAACCACTGGTCATGTATTTCGGACTAACAAACTCCCCCTCGACGTTTTCTCGAGCTATGAACCAAATGCTGAGACACTTACTCGACAAATACCCTGGGGAACTCTATGTCTACATGGACGACATCTTAATCGCTACCACTGACAACCTCGATAGGCATCGCGAAATTGTCTCTGCGGTCCTTGACGTTTTAAGACGAGAAAGCTACTTCCTCAAATTAGCAAAATGCGTATTCGAGGTACACGAAATCGACTATCTCGGAATGACGATCAATCGTGGTATTATCCGCATGGGCGCCGACAAAGTCAGTGGGCTCAGAGATTGGCCTCGGACTCTTTCCACCGTACGACAAGTACGCAGCACGCTTGGAGTTCTCAACTACCAAAGGCCTTTTATTCCAAACTTTGCAGCGATAGCGAGACCCCTGAACGCGCTCCTCAAAAAGGACGCCCCCTTTCACTGGACGCCAGAGTGTACCGCGTCTCTAACGAGACTCCTTGACATCGCGACTAGTCAACCTGCTTTAAGACAACCCGACCCCGCTGCACCCTACGAGCTGCAAACGGATGCTTCCGCATTCGCACTAGGAGCGATCTTGACTCAACGCGACTTACGCGGGAAAGCACAAGTCGTCGGATACTTCTCCCAATCTTTCAATGACGTGGAGCGAAATTACGATGTTTATGATCGAGAATTCCTCGGGCTCGTGCGTGGTCTCGAACACTGGCGCCACCTGCTCGTCGGAGGGCCCCACCCGGTTACTGTCTTCACGGACCATGCTAACCTTTTGCACTATCGCCACCCGCAGCGCATCAGTCGCCGCGTCGCACGTCTTGTCAATATTCTCGCTGACTACAATCTCCGGCTAGTCCACAGGCCGGGCACTCTTCTCCAAGCCGATGCCTTGTCTCGTCACCCATTGTCTTCCCCCTCTTCCGACCTCCCCGATAACGAAGACGTCCTAGTCCTCCCGCCGTCCTTGTTTATCTCTGTCCTCGCAATCACGACGTTGGACGACCGTCTCCGCGCCGCTCAATCCGCCCACCGTCCAGCACTTCTTGATCTCGTATCTCGCGGCATTCTTCACCTCGAGGACGACCTCTTTTTTCGCCTCAACCGTCTGGCCGTCGTGGACGACGCTGTCCTAAAAAGGGGGGTGGTAACCTCGTTCCACGATGTTCCAACCGCTGGACATCCAGGAATAACAAAGACGTTAGCAGCCATACAACAACATTATTGGTGGCCTCGCATGAAACGAGACGTAACAGATTTCGTAAACGGGTGTGCTCCTTGCCAAGCTAATAAAAACCTACCGGGAAAGCAAAAGGTACCGCTTTATCCAATTACACATGAAGAACCGCAACTCCCATTCCAGACAATTGCGCTCGACTTCATTACAAAACTCCCGAAGTCTCGTGGGTATGATACCATCCTGACGATAACCGATCAAGGTTGTACCAAGGCCAGCATATTCCTAGCTTGTAACGAAGCCATGGATGCAATAGAAACGGCGGCGTTATACCTCAAACATGTACTCCCGCACTATGGACTACCGACCAAAGTAATATCGGATCGAGATCCGCGATTCACAGCACGAGTCTTCAAAGAACTCATGAAGAAATTGCAAATCGAACAAAACATCAGTACCGCTTACCATCCGCAGACGGACGGACAATCTGAGAGGACAAATCAGAGACTAGAGCAATATCTCCGCATCTTCAGCAACCACAACGATAACTGGGCAGATTGGCTATCGATCGCGCAGTATACATTGAACGCTTGGAAATCGGAAACGACGAAGCAAGTTCCATTCGAACTTCTCTTCGGGTTTACGCCGCGCATCCATCAACCCTCTAACACCCAAACAAATTCGCAAGAGGCGACAAAACGACTGGAACGACTCAAAGAAGTAAGAGAAAGCGCGGCAGTGGCCATGAAAACGACACAAGAGTCATGGGTAAAAGAATCGAAGCACAAACAGTACGCCATCGGACAAAAGGTCTGGCTCGAAGCCACAAACTTACGAACCACGCACCCAACGGCCAAATTAGCGCCACGACGATATGGCCCCTTCATGGTGGCGCAGATCGTGTCAAAGACCTCGTACCGATTGGTGCTGCCGGTGCAATGGAAGATACACAATGTCTTCCATGCTTCCCTTCTAACACCCTATCGCGAGACACAGATGCACGGAGCAAATTTCGAAGAACCATCACCAGACATTATCGATGGTGAAGAAGAATGGGAAGTAGAAGAAATACGAGGCGAACGAAGAACAGGACGAAAACGGATACTCCAATACCTCGTCCACTGGAAGGGATTTGCAGACGGGTACGACAGTTGGGAGAACGCGACTGACGTGCATGCACCAGACCTACTCCGAGAATATAAAGAGAGAGCGACTGTAACAAGTCAGAGCATCAACCACATCACGATGGATCCCCTCGTTCAACCTCACCCCAGACATCCCCCTCAGCATTACTTCGTCCCCGACGACGAACTCCCGCTCGCCATCCGACAAGATATCGAACGTCGAGTCAACGACTGGGCTTGGGTCCCCGCAGACCATGACGCGAGGGCCGACACGCCTACGACCAAACAAGACTCGGTCGGCTACACAACGTACCAAGAGGCTGACGGACGTTGGCGTCGCCATTCACGCGTATGGGCACACCGCCGAGAACACCTGAGAAGAGAGAAAAGAGAGGAAATGGCACAGGAGGCGATCCGAGAGTACGGAATCTACCCTGATGATGTTCCAGAGCCCGTCGAAGAGTCGATCGAAGAACTTCCGCGAAACCCAGCCCTCCTTCCCGCACCAATCTCGGTCCACAGCAGTGGGACAGGACCGATAACTGACGACCCAGGCGAAGACGCCAGAGAGCGGGTCAGACCCCTCCCTGAGGTGATGTTGGCGCAGAGAGAGTGGGACGAAGGGGCGTTTAGATCACCTCCATCGTTCAGACTGGCGGAACCTGCTAGGCCAGAGCACCCGGGCCCAGGGTGGAAAATCGTAAGACCCACGGAACCCTACTCATTCGAAATCCTTTTCGAGGACGGTACTAGGGGACCCGCGACGTATATCAGATTCGCTATCAATCAGAAAGATCAACCGGTTGCCTTAGGTACGGAAGGGAAGGGCAAACCGCAGTACTACAAACCGCTATACGCCATCCCTAGACCGGCACGTGCGAACACCGAAGTGGAACCGGGACATTCGTTAGCGCTATTCACGGATGAACATCCGGCGAAGAACGATGTCGATCGGGCCTTGGCCCTTATTTCTGACCTGGGGGCGGCTGCTGATATCCACCGTCTTCGCATCTCGGTGTGGAGGAAACGCGAGCTATTCGCACGAATGAGGGAGTTAGACAACATTTGGAACGACTGGTTGGTCGAAGCAGAGGCTATCGACAATCACGTTCGCGAGGCTAACATAGCATCTCGAATCTACCCCTTCTTGCCGCAACCCCTTCCTCGTGGACTCGACTTCTACCATATCGATGAGCCCCGTTCGAACGACCGCAGGCACAGAGCCCATCTAGACCACCTCACAGACGTCGCGCCTCGCCCCGTTCCCCCTCGACCCCCGCTACAAAATCCAATCCCATCGCCTCGTGTTCCACCTGCCCACTTCCCACTTTTGCACGATGAAATTCCCCGCGACGTACACTGTCTCTATTGCGGAGACCAACACACATCACGCGATTGCCCCAAGCCTCACTCATTCTGTCAGAAAGGGTCCCGCTGTTTCGTCCCCACTAGGCACCCCCGTTTCGAAGATGCTTGTACTCACCGCCTACCCAGATCTCCGCCGACAACAGCCGCTCGGTTCATACCTTACAGCCGCAACGACATCGGCCGCCGTCGTTCATTCCCGACAAGCGAAGTACTAGTGTTGTCAGGTGGATGCAAATGGTCACGAGGATGCAAATTTAAAAAATGGCCTCAGATCACCCTTTTCCTGTGTTCCTTTTTGCCCAAAAAAAATACAGTAGGTAAAGTAGGATCTGTAGATATGAGATCATAACAAAAAATAAAGATTTATTGAGAAATTCGACTACAGTGCGACAAGGAAGAGAGGGGAGTCGTAAAAAGTAAAGGCCCAGACCACCAGATCCCAACGATCTTGCTAAATGCCACACAGATCTGTTGGAATAGAGTGTTAGAAGAGACCAGTGAGAATACCCATGATAAATTTGGGGTGATATCGTACATGCGATAGAGTTGTAGAAGGTAATCTCACCTTGAGGGGCCAGTGGGCGATCAAATTTGCATTGGGGGGTGAAGTCAGTCGTGCTCCCTAGGGGCCAAAATAAAAATAAGAAAAAATCGCCATTGAATAGTATATCCATTCTTCTACTGGTATGTACAATATGAAGTAGCTACAATGTGTTGTTGAAGCTACAGAAAATAAAAAGTCGATTTTTGCATAGGTACGACCACACTAGTAGAAGGCGGGACGCCTCGGGCAAGAGAGGGGGCTGTGTCGCGATCACGTGACACGTGACGTGGCTGCCAGCGGATGATTGAAAGGTTACAGTAGGAAAGGCTGACGCGTCTCATGACTCATACGCTTACGCGTCTCGTATATCAGAAAATAGTCACGATAAAATACCAGTTTGTACGAGTATAAGTACGAGGTCTTTAGGGCTGTAGTAGCCCCGTCTAAACTTTGATAAATTCCAGCTAGTCTTTGCTCAACTCGAGTGAAGCGACGCGTCCCTCTCGTCTCTGTCCATTCTCTGGCAAAATACCCCTTTGCCCTATCGTCGTTGTCACTCACGTTCCCGACCCTTAGCCCTACGGCACGAACGATCCGGCTGGATCGTAAAAACATGGACGTCTGCCTCATCCGCCGCCTCAACCCAATGTCACCCGCTTATAACGAAGAGACCAACCGTCCTCGTTTCTGTGGGAAGTGCCTCAGGTTTGACGCAAGGCATGATGAGATCAAGTGTCCCATGTACGAACGATGTGGACGTTGCGGTACGCATGGGAAGTTCTTATTCTTACGCAGACACACCTGTCCTCGCTCCCCCTCTCCTACCCCTGATAACGTCCCTCCCGAGGAGGACTACTACTACGTCAGCGACTAGTCGGAGTCGTGGCGACTCCGAGTCTGACGGGGGGGTAATGTTACGATCTCGCCTTCTGTTCCCACTTGTTCCCTGTTCTGTGTACGATACGCGATTTCCGCGGGCTTCTCATTTCTCACGCGCCGCTTCGTTTTCTTCAATTCCACTTACGCACGACTCAGTCCGAGGGGTAGTTTGCGCCATCAAAAACCACCCCACATTTCCGAGTTGATCCCATGAGCGCATGACTCCGCGCGTCCTTATCATATCACATCCGGGTTTCCCATTATTCCGTTTCAGTCCCGAAGACTCATTATCACACCTTGTGTTTGGCCCGACCAAACACCCTGTACTACTATATAAGGTCTCGTATACCTAGCTTGTATGGTAGACTTGACTTCTTGTGTAATACCACATCAGTTGTCTCACGACTTCCAGTGAACTCGCCTTTGCGCTTGAGTTAAGATCCTTTGCTGTAACGGTTCTCGCAGTGGACACTTACGAATGCGGTTGTGGCTCCCTCGTAAGCAGTAATCGGTCACGGACTCATAGTATCAGTCAGCGGTCGTGGTATCACATGTTAGTGGACCATGACTCATTCCTAGTATCGTCATAGTAGGGTTCGAGCTACTTACGCGACTCGTCTCGGAGTTCATAGGGGAGCTTTAAAGCCGTCCCCTTCATGTATAAATAGAAGTACGCAAAGACCAAGATACGCCATCTTGGTCTTCTTGAATCGTCACCACGTTCCTCTCCCTCCTTCAGTGTCTTCTCTTTCTCGGGCTCATCGTTCGCTTGCCTCTAGTAGAGGAAGTCGTCTCCCGCCGTTTACGCCTAGTGGATCAACCCCTAGTGCTCCTCGTAACCACGTGTCTAGCGAGACCGTGTGTTGTTATCACGTGACGGTATCCGTCGCAATACCCGCTAAGTCGTTCTACGCCCTTGCGAGTCCAAGTCGGACTAAACGCCAGTGACGGCGTTACATTAAGACCAAGATCATCACCGTGGCGTTCACGACCAGAGACCAGTGGAGAGATTTCAGGCCATATAGCCTTGAACGAAGAGGAGACCGCAACGTACCAGTCCGCTTCCTCGAAGCAGCAAGGTGGAAAGAGTACCGAGGAGACACAGGGTACTTCGTAGATTTCGCATCAGGATCTACATGATACCGCCCAATTGAGTTCAACTTCGACCACCTGTGCTGGACCGAGGTTACGTGGAATCCCATTGATAACAGGTGGGACATTGTACGACCCGCGGGACGAAACTACAACTGCGACATTGACGCAAGAAACCTACCTACAAGAGAAAACTGGGGACCGATCGACGGAGTCGTAGACAACGATCCAAGTACTTCTGAACCCCGTACCCCAGCCCCCTCCGAAGACGAAGACAGTGAAAACTCCACCACCGAAGAACAGGAAAGCTCACACGGAGAAGAAACGGGACCGTTGATCATCAGAGCTGAGTCCCTCCACATTGCAGAACCGGAGCAGATCCAAGTACGATCCCCCGCAGATATGACCACCATAACAACAACATTCGAAGACCAGGCGCAAATCGAAACCCGAAGAATCCAAGCCGAGGCAGAGGCCATCCTCCTTCCAATACATCCCGAAACAGGACATCGCATGACAGCAGACGACGCCGCACTATACAGAGCGGTAGGACCCGACCGACCGGACCCGCCAGGACCCGGAGGACCAGGAGATGGACCTCCCAGGCGAAGGCCGCCAACCGACTTCCCGGGAGCGGGATTCCCAGGAGGCGGAGGAGACAGAGGAGGAGGAGGTGGAAGAGGTGGAGGACCACCTGGGATACCCCACGCTGGCCCCCCTCCAGAAGCCCTACCGCGAGGATCCGACAGATTGACGGGGGATCCACCCGCCGTCTTTGATGGGGATCGAACAAAGTACGAGACCTTTCTCACGCAGTGGCACATTTACTGGGGCACCAACTTAGACGCACCAATCTTCCTGAACTGCTACCGACGATCCCTCCTCTTCTTGGGATTCATCAAAGGACTCAACGTCAGCGAATGGACTCTATCCATTCTCGAATGGCTTAACGAAACGGTGCGAAACGGAGTCGACCAATACGACGGACAACTGTGGACCCACGTCACGCAAGAATTCAGGGGAAGGTTCGCGAACACCCTTGAAGAAGAACAAGCCCAGGCGGAGCTACAAAGGGGTTTCAGAATGAGTGGCGAGGATATTGATTCGTACGTCACAAAATTCGAACAACTCGCCCGCTGAGCTCACTATCATCTCAACAACCCACAAACGATCGACCGATTCACGGCGGGACTACCCCAAGCGTTGTTCACTAAAATCTATGAGCTCGACGAACCCCGATCGTTCGAAGAATGGAAAACAAGTGCACTACAAAGGCAGAAACAGTTCATCCACATGAAGGCCCGCCTCAACATCAATCGAACCTCCCGCACTCCGGCACCGCTTCCGGGGACCCCCAGATGGACCGCTCCGAGGACAGGGTGGATGCCACCGCCACCGCCCCGCAACAACCATTCACATTTCAACCCAAACGCTATGGACACCTCTGCTGACCGGACCCGAGTCCGCGTCGCAGAAGTGGGGGACTACAACCGACCACCCACTACGTATGTACCGCGAAGAGGAAGAGCAGGGCAAGGCGTACAACGCCGAGACATGAGGGAAGTCGTCTGCTATAACTGTAGCAAGACAGGACACTTCTCACGTGACTGCTCGCAGCCAAGACAGCCTAGACGCGGTCAATGGACTCGTCCGTCGACCAGTCGAGCCGTAGAAACTGACTACTACACCCAGGAACAAGAACCTACGACCGCACGAGCAGCTGTGGCAACCCCGCAGCAACGCGCCCAAAATTGGCTAAGCAACATCAAGGGAGAAAGCGACGAAGTAAAAGATATGGTCCTACAGGACCTATGGGGAAAGGAGGGTTTTCCGGACGCCTGAACCCATCGGCCTGGGTGAGGGCGGTTAATTGTAACTCTGTAATCATGACTCGCTACCGTTCACTTCGAATTCCAGTATCGATTCGCACAAGTTACGCCATGGCCGACGTTAAAGGATTAGTAGACTCAGGGGCAACCGACAACTTCATACGTCCCGCATTTGCCAAACGAATGGGACTGGGGCTGCAGGTTCTAGAACGCCCCAAAAAGATATACAACATCGATAAAACGGAAAACCAAGCTGGGTCTATCACACATTATACAGACTTGGATGTACAGACTAAAGGAATCTGCAAGGTGATGCGATTCCTCGTCACGGACATCGGCGACGAGGACCTAGTCTTGGGCTACCCCTGGCTCTCCACGTACGAGCCCAGGATAAGCTGGACTCATGCCGTCATCCACGAAGCCGCAATGCCGATAGTCCTCCGCTCGATACATCCCACCCCGACACAAACGATAATCAGACAAATGGTCACCGAGGAAGACAAAAATGACATCCTCCTCGACCTCGAAGAGCAGTGTCAATTACGAACAACAGCAACGGAACTCGCGATCCAGGCAGGACAACACACCAAGGAGGTGGAATTGCCGACGCCATATCAACAGTTTGCCAAGCTCTTCAATGAAGAAGCGTCTCACCGCTTCCCACCCTCACGTCCGTGGGACCACGCCATCGAGTTCAAGCCCAACACCCCGGCCATGATCAACTGTAAAGTCTACCCCATGACCCAAGAGGAGGATGGCCAGTTGAAAGAATTCCTTGACGAACAGCTGAAAAAAGGATACATCCGACCCTCGAAATCCCCGTACGCATCCCCTTTCTTCTTCATTAAAAAGAAAGACGGAAAACTACGCCCCATACAGGACTATCGCCGCATCAACGCCTACACCATTAGAAATCAATATCCTCTACCGCTTATCTCGGAGCTCATCACAGACCTAGGACACGCACATACCTACACCAAACTGGACGTCTGCTGGGGGTATAATAATGTAAGGATCAAAGAGGGGGACGAACCGAAAGCAGCCTTTAAAACACGATACGGCCTTTACGAACCAAGGGTCATGTACTTCGGACTCACCAACTCCCCAGCGACCTTCCAGGCATTCATGAACGAAATCTTCGGACCAACCATCCGCAAACACGAACTCCTCGGCACAATTATACGCGTTTACATGGACGACATCGGGATCGCTACCCGCGACCCCGCCGACTTACAGGCCCACATACGCGCGGTCCAGGATGTACTCGCCGTCGCCCTCGCACACGACCTCTACTTCAAACTCAAAAAGTGCCTCTTCCACCAACCGCGAATGGATTACCTGGGGGTAATCCTTGAAAAGGGGGTGACACGTATGGACCCAGTAAAAATTTCGGGCATTCGCGACTGGCCCCGGCCCACGAAGGTCCGTGACGTATGCTCCTTCCTCGGCTTCTGCAATTTTTACCGACTCTTCATTTGCGGCTTTGCCACACACGCGCGACCGCTCAACAAACTCACGAGAAAGGACACCGAATGGAAATGGACCGACGAAGAGGAACGCGTGTTCCAAAACCTCAAAACCCTAGTCACCGAAGAACCGGTACTCGCACACCCGATACTCATCGACCAATTCGAACTCGAAGTAGACGCGTCCGGATTTGCTCTGGGAGCGGTACTACTACAGAAGAAGGCTGACGGGAAGCGACACCCCATCGGATACTACTCCTCCACCCTCAACGAAGCAGAACGAAACTACGACATCTACGACCTCGAACTATTAGCGATCGTCAAAGCTCTGCGACACTGGAGGCCTTTCCTAGCAGGATCACCGCACAAGATCAAGATCTTCTCAGACCACATGAACCTTCAGTACTGGAAGAGTCCGCACAAGATAAGCAGACGAGTAGCTAGGGAAGTACTTGAACTCACAGAGTACGACTTCGAGATTCACCACATACCAGGGAAGAACAATGGATGAGCAGACGCGCTATCCCGAAGACCCGACTACAACCAAGGAGAAAACGACAACGAAGGAGTAGTCATACTCCCCGAACGGGTGCTAGCACGCGCCCTACAAATCGAACCGTCTGAGGAGCCACCACAAGATGAGTACCTCCTCCGCTACTGGAAAGACCCCCAACAACTCAAAGAAATCGAAGGTATCTGGTATCGCCAAGGCCGACGAGTAATCACAGGGACGATAGCGGACAAACGAGTACTCATCTCCCTTCATCACGACCCCCCCGTACATGGACACCCTGGGATTGCGCGCACCACACGACTAGTAGAGCGGAGGTACTGGTGGCCGGAGTTGAAGAACGATGTCCGCGAGTACGTACGAGGGTGCGCAGACTGTCAACGACACAAGGTGAATAACCGCCCTATACGAGCACCCCTCGTCCCCATCACGCCCGTCGTCGACGCCAACCTGTTCGAGACCATTGCTCTCGACTTTATCACCAAACTCCCCGAATCAGAAGGACAAGACTCCATCCTCACCATCACCGACCACGACTGCTCGAAAGCGTCCATATTCATTCCCTGCAAAGAAGAGATAAGCGCAGAGGGAACAGCCGCTCTGTACGTTACCCACGTGTTCCGAAGGTTCGGACTACCGTCCAAAATCATCAGCGACCGAGACCCCCGGTTCGCGTCGAAGTTCACACACGAACTGTGCCGCATCCTGGGTATCCAGCAGAATATCTCGACCGCTTATCATCCGTGCACCGACGGACAATCCGAACGTACCAATCAGTGGCTGGAGCAGTATCTGCGCTTCTGGGCCAACGAGCGGCAAGATAACTGGGCGCCCCTACTCCCAATAGTGGAATTTGCGCACAACAACTGGCCCCACGAATCGACAAAGAAGTCTCCCTTCTCGTTGCTCATGGGATACGACCCATGAGCCGATTGGTTGGATAAGCCATCGCCCATACCACAGGTGACGAAAAGACTCGAACAGTTCCGAGAAGCGCGGATGGAAGCTCGGGAATTGATGAAAAAGGCCCAGGCTCTATGGGTAAAACACAAGGACACCCCCCGTTTCGAACCAGGGGATTACGTCTGGCTAGAGGGACGTCACCTCCGCACCAATCAACCCACGGCAAAACTCGCGGCACGGCGACATGGCCCCTTTCGGATCTCTCAGGTGATGTCCCCTGTCACGTATCGCCTCGAACTTCCCACGCAGTGGAGCATTCACCCAGTGTTTCACATCGATCTTCTCACGCCCTACAAAGAAACGGCCATACACGGTGAAAACTTCCAGCGCCCACCACCGGATCTTGTAGACGGAGAAGAGGAATACGAAGTCGAGAAGATTCTAGATGCTCGGCGATTCGGCAAAGGGAAGCGCCTACAGTATCTCGTGCAATGGAAAGGTTACTCCGACTCGGACAATCAGTGGGTCAACAAGGACGACGTGTTCGCAGATGACGCAATAGCGGACTTCGAGCGGAGTCGAATCCCATCAACAAAGCACATAAAAGGGGCGCAGATTCGACGAGGAGCAACATCCCCTTCATCTCCTTACACTGGATTCCTCTCCTCTCTCCTGCTCATGTCTCTTCCCACTGCCGCCGACGCCATCACTGAGGTTGCCCGAAACACGGGACCTCTCACCCACCAAGAGCTCGTCGACGCTCTCACCGCCATCCTCCCGGCCACCTACCACGACGGCACCACCAACCCCGCCACCTACTGGCTCATGTCCGAAGACGGGCAGCGTCTCAACGCCGCACCCCTCACCGAGGCCGAAGTGCATCGGCTTCGTGCAGCTCTCCCAGACAGTGAGGCTGCCTCACCTCGACCTCTCCCGGTACGAATCGAGTACCGGACGGAAGAAGAAGACGCCCACGCCCGCGACGTTGCGCTGGCAGGAGTGGATGCGTACGCGGGACTGGAAGCCGTCCGCGCAGCAGTGGAAGGAGGAGCAGTTGCTGACAGCAGCAACCAGGAGGACGAGGACTCTGCAACGTCGCGCCGCGTTCACCGCGATGCTGAAGGAGCAGTGTACGAGCAGCCCGAGCTCGAGTTGAGGGAGTGGTACCCAGCTGAGCACCCCGATATCCTCACTGTACGCGACTCTGACGCCACGACCGAAACCCCCTACGCATGCGACTCGCTGGGTCGCCCTCTCTACCGCGGGGACGTCCGCCTCGACGCACCCCCGCTTCACCCCACCATACGCCTGCAGCACCGTCTCGGCAGCGCAGCCAAGCCTCCCGTAGGCTACAAAGTCAATAAAGCGGACGACTTCATCCACTATCTCATCACCGACGCGCAGGGGATCACGTGCCAAGCCGCCTTCGTACAGGTGGTGATGGCGGCCGACCCCCACGTCATCGCCCTCGTCGACGACAGCGACAAGGTCTATTCGAAGCCGCTGTACGCGGAGCCCATGGTCCGAGAGCGCGGCAAACCCCATTACGCGCCGGAGGACCTTGTCATGTTCGCGGTGATACACTAAACTGTCCCTAAGCGTTAGGAAACAGTCTAAGGTTGCGCAGGATTTGGGGGTGTGAAGCGTCGCAAGCGGTTGCGCAGGCCTCCGCGGGGCGCGAGGCGTCGTATATAGGTTCGCGGCGGTCGCAAACGCGTCGCTGTTGAAGGAATAGTGCCGCGCACGAGTGCGGCAAGGTTGGGAAGGGGAGCGAGGTCGGTCAATCGCGAGTGGTCGCAAACAGTCGCGCACGCGTCGGCGCGGCGCGAAACTTTATATGCGGGTCTGCGGCAGTTGCGCGCGCGTTGGTGTTGAAGGGTGAAGGCCGCGCGCAAGTGCGGCGAGGTTGGGAAGGGGGAACGGAGCTGAGCGGTCGCAAGTGGCCGGAAACGGTCGCGCACGCTTCGGCGCAGCGCGAATCTTGGTATGGGTGGCCGCTCTAGTCGGGAATGCGTCGCGCTGGAGTTGCTAAGGCCGCGCGCGAGTGCGGCACGCTAGGGAATACAAGGTATGAGCCTTACTGAGCTCAAAAGTCCGAGGGGAGAAGTCTACTATTAGAAATCTGGTGTGTAAGGTTGTAAATACATGAGCTATATACTAAGGAGAGTAAGCTAAGTAATGGGGTGCATTATATAAACAGGGGAAAGTGGGAGGCCGAGTGCTCAGAGAGCGCAGCAAAGCGCGCAAGTGCGCGGCAGAGCGCGCAAGTGCGCAGGAACGCGGCGAATTGCGTGGGAACACAGCGCTTAGAAAGCGCGCAAGAGCGCAGGAGAGCGCGAGAAGGCGCGAGCGAGCGCGGCTTAGAGCACGGGAATGCGGCACTTAGAAAGCGCGCAAGAGTGCAGGCAGAGCGCGGGCAGAGCGCGGCAGAGTGCGGGCAGAGCGCGGGAGAGCGCGGGAAAGCGCGAGCGAGCGCAGAAGCGTAGGGTACTGCTAGAAACTGCAAAAAGCACGATTTCACCAGGCAGGGAGAGCGCAGTCGTATCATCTCCTCCTCACTGAGATCTTGACTGTCCTCAGTCATCTGCGTGCATTGTGGTTGCTTGGATGTGGTGCGCATGCCAGCCGCGGGTGTCCTCGTCATGTGCAGTGCAAGTCTTGCTCTTGCCGAGTTGAGTGCGATGCGACTGTGCTTGCTGCGCGCGGTGCGACTTGGTCTTGTGCGTACGCTGGGCAATGTCGTCGCGCGGGTGCTGCGCGTTCGCGTTGGGTGCCTAAGGTACTCTTTAGTCGTCTATAGTCCTCACGGAAAGGCGTGGGAGTCCGCGCGGGTGTGGCGCGGTCGGTACGTCTTGTGCACTTGAGACTGTCTTGCACGGCGCTCTTCTCCTAATGTGACGTCGCACTTGTCGCGCGTGCCTTCGCGCGACTGGAAATCGCTGCTACTGGCGCAGAGAATAGTACTAAACCCTTGCGCGGGATGCGAAGGTGCGCGCGGGGCTGGCGCAGTCACTGGGGCACTTGCACTTGGGGTATTTTGCGCGATGCTCTTGATTCATGTTGCTGTTGGTCCGCTGGTGTCGCGCACGTCGCCGCGGTTGCTGTGAACATTGCTTCGAGTGGAGTCTTTCGTCGCCCAGCTATAGACGCGCCGCGCAAGTCCGCGCGCAAATGGCGCTGTCGCTACTGCTCTTGTACGCGTGAACCTCTTGATGGATGCTGCTCTTGAGTTGAGTAAGTCGATCCGCGAGTACCGCGCACGTTGCTGCGGGTACTGTAAACGCTGTCGTGAGTACTGGTTGCAATCGCCGGGCTTTTGACACGGCGCGCATGGCGCTGCTGTCGTCGTCGCTGAAGTCTTGCACTTGAGCTCTTTGTCGCGCTGGGAGTTGGTCTTGGAAGAAACGTGTCGCGTTCTATCGCGCACACTGCTGCGGGACCTAAAACCTCTACTATCAGTGCGCAACGTTTTTCTGGACCTGTAGGTGACGTCTGAACTGCCGCGCGACCGTGGCGCGCTCGCGATCGAGTCTGCGCTTGAAGCTACTTGATGTAGGCCACTCTTGCCTGGTACTGATCTGCGCATACCGCGCACGTAGCTGCGGATGTCGTGAATGCTGTCGCGGGTGCTGGCAATCGTTGCCAATCTCTGAATACGCCGCGGGTGTGCGCGCGCGCATGGCGCTGCCGCTGGACTCTGCGTTTGTGTCCTCTTCGCGCTGGGAGTTGTTCTTGGAGGAACCTCGTCGTGTTCTATCGCGCACACTGCCGCGGAACCTATAAACGCTTCTGTCGATGCGCAATGTCCTCTCAAACTCGATGGCGACGTGCGAGCCGCCGCGCAACTGTGGCGCGCTCGCGGTCGGGTCTGCGCTGGAGGCTACTTGATGTGGCTGCTCCTGGTACGCTTGTACTGTTCTTGCGCCGCTGCCGCCGCCCATGTCGCCGCGGGATTGGTAAACGCTCTCAGTGGCGTGAAATGTCATCGCGAGGGTGTGTACGCGGCGCGGGAGCCTGCGCGAATGTGGCTCGCTCGCTGTCATCGCTACATGAGAGGGGCTGCGTCTACAGATCGCGCGGTTGTCGCAGTTGCATTGCGGCACCCACGCACGTCGCTGCGCGGGTTGTAAACGCTTGTATAAGGCGCTGTGGTTGCTGAGAGTCTTCGCGTACATTGCTGGGGTCCGCGCGCTGGTGGCATCGCTGTCGTGAGCATCGGAAAGGGTGAGGAAGGCGCAGTGAATGGGCAAGGGTCTGCTGTGATGTTGCCGCGCTGCGCGTCGCTGGCTGGGAAGGGTCGGGAATGAGCGTGTATAAAACAAAAGTGAAAGGCAAAACACGGGGGCAGGAGCGTGGATTTGCGCGAAGGGGCAGGGCCTAGTTCTCCTCCTCACTGAAAAATGGACTGTCCCCAGTCCTCAGCGAGCGCGTAACTGTGCATGGTGGGGAGCGTATACGTGCGCCCTGAATCTCGAAGGTCACAGGGTCGCTGGATGAGAGTCGCGCTGGCATTGCGCATGCTTGGCGCACCACGTCTGGGGGCTCGTGGACAGGAAGGTGATCGCGGCGCTGTTTCAAGACGGCGTGTCATGGGCTGCCTGTCGCTTGGCTCAACTCTGCGCGGCCTATCGCGCGGGTTTGTAAGATGTGAAGGGCGACGGGATGGGGTAAGGACTGATACTGGCGGAGGGGGCTGAGCGCGCTGGCGCATGTGGGCTGGTGCGCGGTGGGAGAGACGACTTCGCGGCCATCGTGGCCGACTTTGGATCGCGACTAGGGTTCGGGAGGCGCGCAGCGCTGCCTGGGGACGCTCAGGAATGTTGGGCCGAATGCTGGGTGACTTGGGAACGCTACGCGAGACTTTGCAAGAACTGGAAGGGGCGCTGCCGCTTGGTGTGACGCACGCTGGCTTGTGGGCACTGCGGGGGACTCGGCTGGTATCGCGGGCGCTGGGTGACGCTGCGCACACGCTGGGCAATGCTGCATGCGCGCTGGGTGCCGTAGACACGCGGGTTTCTACTGCTGGCGCTGGTGCTTGACAACACTTTGATGGCTTTGCTCTTCCTGGAGCGCGGTCGTGCGCGAGCTGTGGTGCAGCTGCCTGGGCAAAATACACTGCGCATTCTTTGGGTGGCGCTGGGGTGCTTGCAGCTGCGTGCGCTGCCTCCGGCTGGATACCTGGGACGAAAGCGAACAGTCCCCTTTGTGAGACCATGAGCAGGGCTTCTCTGCGGTCACTGGCTGCCATCATGGCGAAGTTGGATTCACGCATCCATGGTCGCACTCTTGATGTCGCCGTGTCGTCGCGCTCTGGCTCGCTCTGGCCAGGAACTGGTTGCGCTGCACTCTTGGGCACTCCTGGGGCGTTGCTGGATTGCACTATGGCCTTCCTGAGGTCGCCGGGTGCTTCTGTAGCTCGCCGCCGGTTGCTGGCTGCTCGTGGGTCGCACAGCGTATGCTCGGGGCTACGCGGCTGCCTAGGGACTTCAGACATCGCCAGGGCTGTCGCTTCTGCACCTGGGGACGTCGCTCCCATCACTGAGGGTATCGCCGATGTCGCATCTTGCAGCGCGGGGGTCTGTGGTCGCGCCAAATCCTCTAGATAGGCCGGCGCTGCTCGCTGCCCTGGGTGCTGACTATGGTACTCCTCGAATCGCTTGCGAAGGCACTTGCCTTTGATGCGCCGAGGCACCTCTGCTCCTGAGGGAAGGGTGAGCCTCCCGAATACATTCCGCTTGCACATCCCGGCGAGGATGTATTCCTCTGCTTCTTCGCATTCCTCCTCGATGTGCGTGCCGCTTCTGCAGAACTTGCAATGCTCGACTTGGCTTCGTGCGGCTTCAGGTTCTGGAGCGCGCACTTCTGGGCTCTTCTGCGCATTGAGGATTGCCTCTAAGCCGCTCTTGAGGGTTGCAATCACATCGGCGAGCGCGTCAAGTGTCGCAGCGGTTGCATCTGGTTGCGCAGGTTGGACCGGTTGTGGAGCAGTCAGAAACGCGTTGAATGGCGTCGGCGTAGGTAGGACTGGCGCGCGCGGTGCTAGTGTCGACGCGGATGGCGGCAGAACGTCGCGCGCGGCCGATATGAGGGGCGCGGTGCACTTTGGCGCGGAGGTGGGAACTGTGGCAGGTGCATCTGCCTGTACAAACTGTAGCGCGGGCGGGAATGCTTGGACTGGTGGCGGCAGTGTCGGAATTGGTTTTGAAGTCTCTGCAGACGCGGTAAAAGGCAACGCCGCGTCGCGCGGCGCTGGTACAAGAGACGCGGCGCGCTCCTGCTTGAGCGCATGTGTCGCGGTGCATGGGTCTGATGGTATGGGCGAAAGTGATTCTGTAGCGAGCAGAAACGCATGTACTGTTGGCGGCGGGAATGTAAGCGGTGCGGGTGGTGCTAGCGATGATGGGGAAAGTATTAAAATGTCGCGCAGCGGGTCTACGAAGGGCGCGCTGCGCTGCCACGCAAGGACATATAGAGCGGCGTCGTAAATGGCTTCTGTGTCGTATGGGTCGTCTGGAAGGTGGTCTGGGAACCTGCGCTCAAGTCGGGCGTGGATGGCAGTGGCGAGGCGAGGCTCGAAGCTCGCTAGAAGGTAGCGCGCTTGCGTAGGTGCGGAAATGCGGCTCTTCGCGATGAGAAAACGCGAGATGATGAGGAACTCGCAGTAGTATGCCCCAAGCTCAATCTCAGAGCGAATTGCTGTGCGCGCGCAATGCGCAACGAGCATGTCGAGGTCCGCGAGGGTGTGCTCTTGTGCCGCTATCGCTTCTGGGTAAAGCGTGATGACTTCTGCCTTGAAGTCCTCGTAGGAACACGCAGGATTGCCGAATGCACGTGCTGTCTTCCACAGCCGCTCTACCGCTACGCTTGGGTAGCGCACCGCCGCGCGCTTCTTCTCTTGGTCATCCGAGACGCGGTGCTTGAGGAAAAGGAACTCCAAGTCGTTGAAATAGCGCCAAATCTCACAGGGATCTGCAAGGTTGAGGACGGGCGCACTGTCCTCACGCCGGTGCGGCAAGTCTTGGAATGGCATCGTCTTGTCTTGCTGGGGGTCTTTGCTAGTTCGGCTCGCTTCCGCGGTGGGCGCTTATGGCTGAAACAGTTGTACAATTTGGTCGCTAGTTGTGCGCTAAGGTCGCGAGGTGTCAAAAGTGACAGGAGACGCCGTGAGTTGCAAGGGGAACAGTAGAGAATGAAGTTTGAGGGTCCTCGGCTCAAGTGCGGCTAAATGTGTTGCAGAGGTCGCTTGAGAGTTGGAAAGTGCGGGTGAATGCAGGGGAATGAAGGCGAGCGAAAGCGAAGACTGGGAATGAGTGGAAATATGCAGGAAATGTCACTGAAGGGTCGGAAAATGCGAGAGAGTGTTGGGGAATGAGGGAAACGCGTGGGAACGCTCTTGTCGCTGAAAGGTGTTGAGGTGAAGCTGCGCAAAAATGCGCAAAGACGCGGTCAGGAAGTAATACTTGAGGCCAAAGGTCGAAATATGCTTCCACCCCCTGCGGTGGTCACCAGATGATACACTAAACTGTCCCTAAGCGTTAGGAAACAGTCTAAGGTTGCGCAGGATTTGGGGGTGTGAAGCGTCGCAAGCGGTTGCGCAGGCCTCCGCGGGGCGCGAGGCGTCGTATATAGGTTCGCGGCGGTCGCAAACGCGTCGCTGTTGAAGGAATAGTGCCGCGCACGAGTGCGGCAAGGTTGGGAAGGGGAGCGAGGTCGGTCAATCGCGAGTGGTCGCAAACAGTCGCGCACGCGTCGGCGCGGCGCGAAACTTTATATGCGGGTCTGCGGCAGTTGCGCGCGCGTTGGTGTTGAAGGGTGAAGGCCGCGCGCAAGTGCGGCGAGGTTGGGAAGGGGGAACGGAGCTGAGCGGTCGCAAGTGGCCGGAAACGGTCGCGCACGCTTCGGCGCAGCGCGAATCTTGGTATGGGTGGCCGCTCTAGTCGGGAATGCGTCGCGCTGGAGTTGCTAAGGCCGCGCGCGAGTGCGGCACGCTAGGGAATACAAGGTATGAGCCTTACTGAGCTCAAAAGTCCGAGGGGAGAAGTCTACTATTAGAAATCTGGTGTGTAAGGTTGTAAATACATGAGCTATATACTAAGGAGAGTAAGCTAAGTAATGGGGTGCATTATATAAACAGGGGAAAGTGGGAGGCCGAGTGCTCAGAGAGCGCAGCAAAGCGCGCAAGTGCGCGGCAGAGCGCGCAAGTGCGCAGGAACGCGGCGAATTGCGTGGGAACACAGCGCTTAGAAAGCGCGCAAGAGCGCAGGAGAGCGCGAGAAGGCGCGAGCGAGCGCGGCTTAGAGCACGGGAATGCGGCACTTAGAAAGCGCGCAAGAGTGCAGGCAGAGCGCGGGCAGAGCGCGGCAGAGTGCGGGCAGAGCGCGGGAGAGCGCGGGAAAGCGCGAGCGAGTGCAGAAGCGTAGGGTACTGCTAGAAACTGCAAAAAGCACGATTTCACCAGGCAGGGAGAGCGCAGTCGTATCAGCGGTGGGGCATGCCAACCAGCATCGGGTGGATAAGGCAGTGAACGAGTTGCGGGATGTGTCGGCCAAAGCTGAGTTGCACAGATTCCGATCGTACACGCAAGAGGCTGAACGCGTCGAGCAGCGCCTCCATCACCTCGCCCTCGCACTCGGCGAGATCAAAGGGGAGCTCGCCCGCAGCAAGTTCCGCCTCGAGATGGCGGACATCGTGGAGCATATCGGAGAGAAGCAGCAGGGGTGGATGGGAGGCATCGGACCGGTTCGGCGCCGTGGGCGTCGCAGCTGAAAAGGGGGTGATGTAACGGTTCTCGCAGTGGACACTTACGAATGCGGTTGTGGCTCCCTCGTAAGCAGTAATCGGTCACGGACTCATAGTATCAGTCAGCGGTCGTGGTATCACATGTTAGTGGACCATGACTCATTCCTAGTATCGTCGTAGTAGGGTTCGAGCTACTTATGCGACTCGTCTCGGAGTTCATAGGGGAGCTTTAAAGCTGTCCCCTTCATGTATAAATAGAAGTACGCAAAGACCAAGATACGCCATCTTGGTCTTCTTGAATCGTCACCACGTTCCTCTCCCTCCTTCAGTGTCTTCTCTTTCTCGGGCTCATCGTTCGCTTGCCTCTAGTAGAGGAAGTCGTCTCCCGCCGTTTACGCCTAGTGGATCAACCCCTAGTGCTCCTCATAACCACGTGTCTAGCGAGACCGTGTGTTGTTATCACGTGACGGTATCCGTCGCAATACCCGCTAAGTCGTTCTATGCCCTTGCGAGTCCAAGTTGGACTAAACGCCAGTGACGGCGTTACATTTGCTCACCTTTACGCTTGAGCCTGCCTTGACCCCGCTATTATCCTTGTGTCCTGGGAGACCAAGTGATACTTGTGCATCATCGCTCTTGGTCTTGACCGACCTACGCCCCTCCGTAACCCGTTGTAACACCCGAGAAGTACACGTCGTACCAACGCCCCTGTGGTGGCGTTACATGGTATGTGGGTTAGGTAAGTGAATGAATGTGGGGGGAGGTTGCTTTGTCTAGTGTGGGGAGGGGAAAAGAAAATAAGTTCTGTTTGTCCGGTTCTAGTTCGAGGTTAGATCATCTGAGCCACACCTCGCATTGCTGGTAGCGGTCGCATAGGCCGTTGGTCACTTGTTCCCACGAGCGTCCATGTGACATGATGATGCCATCGTCAACGTACATAGCCAGGGTGGTGTTCGGAGTCGGGGGTTTGAGTTTGAGGAGGGTGGAAGTGTAGAAGGCTGAGAGGATAGGGGACAGCGGCGAACCTTGTGGGGTTCCCACTGCCTGGTCCCGTTCGTCTGCTAGGGTGTTATTGAAGGAAAGGCTGACTTTCCGGTCAGACTGTCTGAAGACGTGGACCCACTGTGCAATCAACTCAGGGAAGCCGAGGATCTGCAGAGTGTGTACCATGCGGTCTCAATGTACATGATCAAAGAAGCCTTTAATGTCGAAGAGGAGCGCCGCACACTTCTGTTTGGTTCGGAAGGCGGCTTGCACATCATGGACTAATGTCAGTCCCACATCGAGGGTTGAGGAGAAGGCCCTGGTGCCAAATTGAGTCGTGGGGAGGAGGTGGTGTTTGTCTGCGTCGAAGAGTAGGTGTTTGGCTATCGCTTTTTCGAGGAGTTTGCTGATACACTGGCACTCAATGAGTGAGATGGGTCTGTAGGCTTTTGGGGCAAGGTAGTCTGCTTTCCCTGGTTTTGGAATAACCACCACAATGGCTCGGCGCCATAGTGCCGGGTGGTGGCCTAGTGTAACGCAGGCGTTGAATATGTGGGTGGTGTGGTCCTTGATCGTTTCCCAAGCCAGTTTAAGGATATGCCAGGATATGCCCGTCTCCCCCGGGGCTGACTTATTGTCCGTGCCAAAAAGGAGCAGGTCAAGCTCCCTAGTGGTGAACGGTTCAAGTGGCCTTGTCGGAAGTGGAGGTAGGTCGTCGGGTTGTTGTGGGTCCACTGGCCCCAGAGGGCCTTCCTCGGCGAAGAATTTCCGGCCAAGGGCGGCGGCGATGTCCCCATCTTTGTTGAGGATGCAGTTGTCGTCGGGATCGCGTAGTGGCGGGATGCCCGTCAGAGAGCTACCTGTAGATATTTCATTCCATGCAATAATGTACATTTTCATGTATTGCATCAGATGTACTGTGCGTTGCGTGTTTGTGGCCCTTCAAACATCTTCAAACTTTCAAGGCTTACCCCAGTGGTCCGAGGTGCAGTCCAGTCCAGACCAGGTTCACATAATTTCAGTCAATGGTGAACCCTGAACCGGACCCTCCAGCTGGGCTCTGAACCAGACCCGGGGTGCGGTCCAGTGCGGTCCAGGTCCGAACCCCATTTCAGACCAGACCCTGGCATCCCTATAGGTGCGAGATAGGAACCGATATGGGAAACAAAGGGAACGGGGGTTGTGCGGCCTCTAGAAGGTAATGTGGTGTAAAGGAAGACAAGAATAAAGAAGTAGAGGCCCGAAATCATAACAGCAGGAATCTCCCGTGTCGGCCAATGTCGGTTGGCCCATGACACATCCAAGATTCTACCCATCAGTTGACCCATGAAATATGGAAGTCACTCCAGACCAAGGGGGTGGCGGGACCGGAATTTTTGACATAACATCAGAATATATTTTTTCGGCAGTTTTCGGCCTCTCCCCCCTTTACTCCCCCTTTCCATATATGGTATATTTAAATCACGTGTACATGCACCCCGGTTGTCTCTACTTACTATCGTGTCACTGCTGCATTTGTGTGCGGCCTTAGTAACTCAAGAGCGACACATCCCTGAGCAACGCGGCAATACATGTAAAGTTTCATAACGTGCAACAGGGTGCACGACCATTTTCGACCACCTGACCTAGGTGGCTCTTCATGGCCCACCGTTTGCATTCCCGAGACCGCAGCACTTGCACGCGGGCTTAGCGGGTTGACATCGACATGTATGCAACCACTGTAAAGTACCTCACGACATATCGCACCCCGCGGATGCATGCACACATGTACTACACATGCTTTACACTTGCATCTTCACCTGCTATCGTTTCGCTGCTGCATTTGTGCGCGGCCTTAGTAACTCGAGATCAACACATCCCCAACCAAGGTGGCCACTCACGCGAAGTCTTATCCTGTGCGGAAGTATGTGTGACTATTTCCGATCACCTTTGACCACCTAGCTCAGTTGGGCTTGTCATAGCACACCATTTGGATTCCCAAACCCGTAGCACTTCCACGCGGGCTTAGAGGTTTGGCATAGACGTGTATGTGATCACTGCAGATCACCTCACGACATATCGTGCCCCGCGGAGGCATGCACACCGGCTTAAATCGCTCCACAATCCCCACATTCTATTGAGAACTGCAAGTCTTGTTGAGTCTGATTCTTCTAGTTACAGCAGTGAGGGAGACAGCGGAGGAGTTGGAGGAAATGATTAGAAGTATGAGAACATGTGGATTTAGCAGCTAAAAGCACAACGAAGCAAGCTTCGAAGTCAAAAACTGCGGCCGCTGGGGTCACTTCCTAATTAGGAAGGTCCAAAAAAATTTCCAGCCTCCACCCCCCCCAACGTCCTGTTCGGGATTCCGGTCCCGCCACCCCCTTGCTCCAGACCATTATGTGAGACCGGCAGCTCATTGACTAGAGGTTCTTCGTTTTGCCTGACTACGCTTATCCCAATGGCCTGGGGTAGTATCCTAGCGATGCCGAATTGATCGTATTGCTGCATACGTACGTACTGCACGCGGCCCTTCGTACGGTATGGTTGTACAGTAGAGGAAACATCTCCTCCCTGCAAGTGGCACCAATAAAAAGACAAGGTTACGTGTTTGCGCCAGTGACAAAGGCAGACGACACTGAACTGCTGCCAGTGTTCGCGGCTGTCCGCAGCTTCTCGTCGTAATATATTTAGCCCTGACGTTCCTCTCGAGCTGGGTCACATGGGATGAACCTCATGATCCGAGTCGTGATCTTCACGGCTCTGTTTTCATCTTGGAAATTGACCGGCGGAGAGAAAAGTAGGCGTGTGTTACCTGATAGCATGTCCTCCTTTGGACTGCCAACTGAATTACTGATAGCGGGGAATTCCTCATTCTGCTAGTAGATGGGTACAAAACAACTCGCGGCCACTTGCTTTTTCCAGGACAGTGTTATTGAAGCCGTGCCCTTGCGTCTACGACCCCTCTCGTAAGTTGGGTTGGATGGCGTTCTGTCAATAGGTGCCGTGTACCCCACGGACGTGCTCTAATTGGGCACTGTCCGACTATCGGACTGTATCTCTCTTTTATCACTCCTGGACGGACTTGCTGTAACGACGGTTTTCAGCTCCGCCATATGCGCATCATCGCTAGTTTACACAACCCCAGGACTGATCCGAGTCTGTACCCCCTACACCCACGATTATCGGACGCCACTCGGGTAGGCACAGGAAATTCCACTTCCATTGTAGAGTCAAGTGCAATAAATAGTCCGGAATCTCTGCTCATCAGCTTGCATCCCTTCTTCGCTTGACAATGCTCGTCCCTAAGGTCGTCGTCGTCGTTTTCGCTATCATTTTGTCCATAATTGGTGCACTCTCAAAGAAAGCCTGCCAGTGTACGAAGCCATCTGTACGCCGAGAGTGGAGAGCATTTAGTGCCCAGGAGAAAGCGGCATGGATCCGAGCAGTCAATGTACGTATGAAGCACACAGTACTGACTTGCGTAGTCTAAATGGCATTGACTTAGTGCTTATCACATTTGCCACACGACCCTGCTTTGACCGCGACCGTGGATCCATCTATATCACACATTCCGCCAATCAACGCGTCGGGCTCCTATTACGATGGTATGTCGTTGTTGGTGGCATAACTGGTATTGATCGACATATTAACATATCAATAGATATCGTGTATACCCACATGGATTTGAATACTCGAGTATGTACAGTAGGTAAACTTTATGATCGCCGCTTGAATCACGGTGTACTCTGCCCAGATCCACTTTACCGGACTATTCCTCCCTTGGCACCGCTGGTTTGTGTATCTCTTCGAAAACACTCTCAAGAGCAAGTGCGGGTACACCGGGGTGTCTCCGTATTGGAATTGGACAATTGGTCGCATCCCTTAGTCTCCCCGGATATTCAAAAACTGACCAATCGTAGATGCTCCTGACTTTTTCGAATCTTCGTTTTGGAAGGACTCGAATCCTCAAAGTGGGCTGGGCGGTTGGGGCAATCCCAAGGCCGATTACAGCGTACCAGATGGAGGCTTCAGGAAGCTTCATGTCTCGTATCCTTCGCCCCATGTGGTACGCCGGAACTTTACACTCCAGCCATTCGGAGGCTTCAAGTTGCCCGCTTCTGTCTCTGTATTATTTGCGGATCCCTCAAGGGATCCCCTGAAGGAAGCCAACTCGTCGTTCCTGGCCTCTGAAATTGAAAAACTCCTGGAGACGCCAGCGGGGGACTACAAGAACTTTCAAGCCACATTTGAGGCATTTGAGGTGAGAAGAAAGGTGACTAAGTGCTAGCTTCCTGATCTATGTGACACCAGGGCGCACACACCGCCGTGCACTTGATCATGGGCGGGTGAGCTGCCACTTCATACCCATATGACTTGACCCTTCTCATTCCAAACCTACCTATTTAGCGATTTAGGAGGTACCTGCACGAAGAACGCTTCAAACTGCATCCCAGGACCGACATGGCCCCCTAATGGTGGGACCGCCTACGCCGAATAATTTTCTCCATGAGTTAAATTTTTGCGTCCTTCAGATCCCCTCTTTTGGTTGCATCATGCCGTAAGTCTATTATCGCGCTCTGCTCGCGTAGTGCTGCTTTCCCTAACGTTACGCTCCGCTCGGCGGCAGATGGTTGACAAGGTATGGTACGATTGGCAGCACCGCAACCCAGAGAATGCCAAAAGTTTCTTTGGTGGCTCGGTCCAAGCTCTGGAGAGCTTGGACTCACACAATCAGTACCCCAATGGTGGGCCTCCATTCCTCAATGTAAGGTTTCAGTGTTTCACTCTTCGTGTTCTGAGCCTTGGAACTAAACCGACGTATATGTGTAGCTGAGTTCGACGATGCCGGCGGACGGATTATTTTCGGAAGTCACGATCGGGGATGTGATGAATACGACTAGTGGGATTTTATGCTACATCTATGAATAGGGATGGGCTTGGAGATGGGTGAATGATAAATTTTAGAGAAGCTACAAAGAAGCTATATCATTTGTCCAAATAACTTTATACATGGGGGCTTGCATGGGGGTTCTACTTCTCTCACGTCCCCGGCATCTCTAAGCCATATATATCGCACGTAACAGTGCCATTTCAAGTGCTATTTTAGTATTTCTCCTACAAGTGTGGAGAGGCCTAGCGGCGCTGGATCGATTCGGTGCCAGTGGGTCTTGCAGTGGGTATCGTTATATGGCGCCGCTGGCAAGGGTGCCCAGGGGTGAGAAGTCTGAGGACGGTGACCGACTAATTTTGCAGCACTCTCGGCTTCTTTTTCCTACTGTAAGTTACTGTACTGTCCGATTCTGGGATTGCCTTGTCCGTGATGATGATGGGGAGAGCCTTGAACGCATCTGCTGCCAGTGGCCGCAACTTGCCGATGAGCAAAGTACCTGTGACCACTCCGTGACCATTAGGGTTTAATCCTCTCAGCGTTTGTGCATGAAGCGAAACCGTCGTGCGATCCTCGTACCATACAGTGGATCATCCTCAGAGAATGAAGAAGAAATACCGCCACCGCCTCCTCCCGTCAAGAAGCGCAGGCTTCCCCCACTAGCGTCGCACCTCATGCCTGCGATCCCGCTCGACGACCCGTCGAAGCACCAGGGTCGCACACGCGCAATACCGCATGTCGAAGGCCAGTGGGCCGCACACGTATACGTTTCGCTCGTGCTCCGCGGTGCGTTGAGAGGCATCGTCGAGCGTGCTGTGTCCATAGCGAGGCAGGAGGTGGCTGGCGTCCGCCTGCTGGGCGGTGCAGATTCAGACCCCAACCCGGACTCCGTCGCGGCCGTGCGTGAGCTCCACATATCGCTGACACGACCGTTCTTTCTGCGCGCTCATCAAAAGGAAGAGATGAAACGTGCCGTGAGGGATGCCGCCAAGGCACATCCTCCGTGAGTCTCTGCCCCCATTACACTCCCTCCATCGTCAACTCCACTCCTTTTACATACAGTGGTCTCCTACGCTACCAGATGAGCTGATGCACATTCTCGCGCCTTAGATTCACGGCGTCGTTTGCCGCTTTTTCCGATCTCACGAATGACGAGCACACCCGGACCTTTCTTTGCATGGAGGTTGGCGCGGGCCACGGAGAGGTATGTCTCTTCCTTTGGGGGTATGCACCTGTATCTAAGAACTCGGTGTCATCACCCAGTTACGCGCACTCTCGGATACCTTAACTCCGACCTTGCTTTCGTTCCACCAGAAAGAATACTACGAGCAGCCTCGGTTCCACGCATCCTTCGCTTGGGTACTCCTCGAGCGTCCGACCCAACATACACCATCCGAAACATTAGAGCCTCTAACGCCCCTCCCCGCTTCACCGCCCTTAGAGGATCGCCCGAGCGAAGATACACGACCTTCCCCCACTGTTCCGCGTCTACCCGAGACGACAATACCCGCGTTGAATGCCGGCCTAGGCTCCCAGCTTAAGGGTTCGGCTGGAGTCTTCGAAGTAGGGAGAGTACATATCAGAATTGGAAAGGATGTATTTGGTTGGGAACTATCGGGATAGTGTGCTGTCTGCGCAGCGAAATTCGCAACGGTCTCGACGTGGCCTTCCCCGTAACACCACCTCAACGCTTCTACTTCGGTAGACTTAACTCATGCACGCGAATGCTTTGCCATGAAGAGGCCGCCTTTCTCTGTGTAGTATGAGCGAAGTAGGAATCGATACAGGACTCCATCCTCGACGAGGTGCACGCCCCTCTAATCTTGGTTTGGCCAGCTCGGTGACCTTGGCCTTGATCATGGTTGGGCTGTGCTCGCCTGCGCGCTGTGAGTTTTCCGTTTCCACTTGGACGGCATTAGAAGTGCGAGGCCTCTGCTACTCCGGGACGACTAATGATGAAGATGCTCAAAGCGTGGCAAATAGTAAAGAGTCATAAGTTGCTCATCCTCGTCATTATTCGGTGGTGGAAGACAGTTGTGATTGTTGGATGGGTCAACCGCCGGTAGCGCGGACCGCGATCAGCAATACGGTAGTTTCGTTTTTGGACAGACAGTTGCCCGATGTACGCCCCGAGGGGCTTAATTAACTGTACAGTTCCTCTTTTTACTCTTAAGGCCGTAGTCTAGCATATATGCGCCTCAGTCTTTTCTTCTGTGACTGAGGTGGGCATCGCTTTTATTCTGACTTATTACTGTAACGCTAACGGGTTTGTAGTACACGCACGGTCGTGTTCACTAGGTAGATTACCCCGCGAATCGAGTCTTTTCTTCTGTGACTGAGTACACGCACGGTCGTGTTCACTAGCTTCCTAAACGCCGCTTAACGCCACACGATCGATATGTCACAACAGTGATTACTCGGGAACCGGCGACATTGCCAGGCCTACACACCTACACAAAAGCCTTGTTTCGATGCAATCTTCGATGATGGCCGGTCTATGCCGGAGCGACGACGGCATAGAGCGAACGAATGTTGTGAACCACATGACTCATCCGTCGTCGTGTGACTCGCGGATATTAGTAAGGCAACGCGCAAGCCTGTTTATTACAGGCATTCCGAGATTGTATCCTTCCTCTGTCTCAGATGTATCCCTTGTATGAATAGGAGTAGGCCGCGTCAGCGCGACGCGCAAGCGTAGTATTTTGTGTATTTAAACAGCTAGTTTTGCGACAGGAATCCCAGAATTCTCTCGCCTACTTTCCTGCCGTTTCGAGTTTCCATTAGTCATCAATAGTCACACAAAGGTGGGCGACATCACACTTGATCAAGTGTGAGGCTACCCTAACCCTAGCTCACACTCAGAAGAATCAAGAACAGTCGTTTATCGTACAAGAAGAAGAAAGCGCGTCAATAGTATCAAGTCTAACAAGGTACTATTTTATTACGCTGTAATAGCGCCGCCCCTGATCTTTCTTCGGTCAGCGGGACACGCACTCCGAGAGTGTCGCGACACACATTTGGTTGCGCAACCCACTTAGTAGGCCCGCGGTACTAGTGCGCCGATGGCAGACGCGAACGCCCCGGCAGGACAGGGAGCAGGGCTGTCTCCCATTGAGGTTCTGTAGCAGGGGTTTACACCAGAGGTATTCCAAGCTATGCGAGTTATCTTCCACGGATTCGAGCAGCGGTTCCAAGCCGTGGAGAGTAATGTAGTCACGTCCCAGCAGTTTCAGAGGTCAATAGAAACTGCATTCACCCATACCAACCTTACGATAGCTGCTCCCCCGGTCCAGCAGCGATCCTCCTCGCCTAAGGAGAACTTCACAAAACTAGTGGTCCAACCTTTCTCTGGGAAGACAACCGACAATGTT
Source organism: Lactarius pseudohatsudake (assembly GCA_021525015.1). Taxonomy (NCBI): domain Eukaryota; kingdom Fungi; phylum Basidiomycota; class Agaricomycetes; order Russulales; family Russulaceae; genus Lactarius; species Lactarius pseudohatsudake. The sequence goes on along the minus strand of JAKELH010000647.1, from coordinate 2,291 downwards.
GCCGCGTGGATAGCCTTGGCTGAGGACGCGCTCGACACCGGCAAGGTCCCAAGAGATCGCTGGACTCAGTATGCCACTCAGGTCTTTCGAGAGGCCGCACTCGCTTGGTATCACGCCCGGAGGCTTGCGAATAACGGACGCATTCCGGCCTGGGATGATTTGAAAAAGATGATGATGAACCATTGGGCTCACCCCGCTCATGCTAACGAACTTAGGGCTTGCCTTGAGAATCTGAACTGCCGAGGAGGCGTTACTGAGTATACTCGCCAGTTCGAGAATGTCGAGGCTCAGATCCCGCAACCTGAAATGACGTTCAATGATTGCAAGTACCGCTTCACCTTGAAGCTCCCCAGGGAGTTGTCGCTACAGCTTATGGCTCGCACTGAAGAAGACATGGCGATTTATTACTCGGCTGCTAGACAGTGGGACAGTCTTAACAACTGGCCCAGGGAACGCCGGCCAACCAAACGGGCCCCCTGAGGCCCTTCAAAAAGTATCGTGTCCTGTCTGCATCTTCGATGCGCCCTGCCTCGACCACCATGCCCTATCTAACTCCCACAGCTTCGTCAAGTCGTCCTGAGCCTATGGATCTTGACGCGATGAACATGAGTCGTGATCTGCGCAGACCACCTGCCTCGGCTCGCTGCTATAACTGCAATGAGTCCGGGCATTTCGCGCGAGATTGCCGCAAGCCCTTACGACGCTCGGCCGATGGCGCGGACAGAAGAGCGGTCGCTGGACGTCCCAGGACGATGAAACCTCTGCACCTGTTCGAAGAAGTTGAGGAGCCTATGACGGAGGAATATCAGTCCGAAGAAGCTGAAGTCGAAAGGCCCGAGCCTGAACTGCAGTACCCACCCGAACGTTACACGTCTGAAGAATACACGCCGGAGAACTATGATCCTGACAAGCCGGATCTAGAGCTGCAATATCTCGTTAACGAGGCCAATATGATGGAAGATAAATGCGGGCCACTTACCGAAGAAGACGAAGAAGACTTGGCCAACATAGTGTATTATGATGGGGTTGAACCAGACTGGAGCGAGCAATGGTCGCCCGCTCGCGTCGTGTCCCCCGGCGATCCTGGCGAAGACGTAGTAATCCCTGCCCGCGCAGCTCGGAAGAGGAAGCTGCGACCCGCTACTAACCGATTCCTCGAAGGGCCCGCTGAACACGAATGGCGACCCATCTCTCTGTGTTCTCGGAGAAGTCAGTCGGAGAAAACGAATGGCGACCTGTCTCACCTGTGTTCCCTGAGAGACCCCTTCGCCCAAGCCTGGCTGGTTGTCTCCCGACTCTCCCCCTAGCGACGTCTTGGGAGGAACTCGAGAGGATCCCTTGGAAGTCTTCACTATTGCGCATCCCGGGCTACCCATCTACAGGGTGGAGATCGGCCCTCCAAAATCTACTTTGTCGACGAACGCGCCAGCCTTTATCGCGGTCAACACCATATTCGATACTGGAGCAGAATCGAACTACATTACCGCTCAAAAGGCCCGCGCGGCCCAAGCAAAAGTCTTTCCGATCACGACTCGGGAGATTGTCGGCGCCGGACGGACAACGACTACGGCCTTTGCGTCGTTCTCGCTCCGCATCGGAGGCTTGATCTCCAAGTGCTACGCCTATATCTGGACGAGCTTCTCAGTTCCGCTATGACCTGCTCTTGGGACGTACTTGGCTCAAAGACATGACGCCGCCCCGCGATGGGACGACGACGCATACGAATTCACTCACCCGAGAAACGTACTCGTCTCCTCATCAAGCCAGTCCTCGCCCAAGAACGACCAGGAATGCCAAACTTGCTAACGAAGCTCGCTTGGCGCCTTCGACTCCCACACCAAGGACCTCGTCCTCCCACGCTTCTTCACCATACGACGAACGACACGGTCGCGCGGGACAACGAATCGACCGCCTCTAACGATGGGAGCGTCACAACTGTCAGGGAGAAGTTTGGTGAGCACGTAAAGAAGATCGTCAAGGAAGCCATACCTGGTTTCAGAGACAAGGTAGGCTTTCCGCCCCTTCGGAAATGGGTACATCAGATTGATGTTGGGGACGCGAAGCCACTGAGGCGCTATGGACGCCCCCTTACACCTGTCGAACACGAATCCATCAAAAACTTCGTCAACGACGGTTAGATGAGGGAGTAATCGAACCTTCCGAATCCCCATGGTCGTCACCCCTCATCCCAGTCCCCAAAAAGGACGGTACGTCGCGCATCTGCGTTGACTATGTGCTCTTAACAAACTCACCAAACCAAACGCCTATCCTTTACCCCGGATAGATGAGTG
>JAKELH010000646.1:0-41099 GCA_021525015.1 Lactarius pseudohatsudake | reverse complement strand
AAACTGTAGGCATCTTGGGGAATGGGCTCAACAATGGGCTGTTCGCGTCTAACGCTTGGGGACTGGAACTGCTTCGCATGTGACCACGACGGGAAATAATCAACGTATGCAAACGCCGCGCGTGCACAACTGAGTACGTCTTCGAAGTGGAAAGGGACGTCGGGTGGCTGCGAGGGGTTCTTGCCAAGAAGACGGGGCTGAAGGACTTCGCGATCCTCGGGGTGAAATCCGTACCAAAACGCGGTGTTGCGTTCTTCTTCCGACAGGTGGCCTGCGTGCACTAGGGGAAGACCGAAGCAAATAAACTGTCTGTAGTACCGTAGCACGTCGTCTTCGCAGTGCATTCACGTTCTGGAAGTCTCTTGAACATGACTGTGCAGCTTCTGTCTCATGATCTGGTGCCGTGGAGTGGGGTTGCCAAAGACGTCGATGAGGGATTGCCGGAAGAGAGGCCAGTTGTGCGAGCGATATCTGTTAAGAGACCTCCAGAAGTTGCGCAGCGAGGGGGCTACATAGTGAATGAGAACGTCGACTCGCTGCGGGTCCGTCAATGCGCAGTCATACGCCAGGCCTTCGTATTCTTCCAAAAAGTCCTCAAGCGAATCTGCACATCCCGAAAAGTAAGGTGCGAACTTCGAGCGAGGCGATGGCATGGCTGCTGGTCCAATGCGCGGCGCATATGGGTCGTCGTCTTCGTCATCGTAATACATCCTGGTCGTGCGTGCGTGTGATGGTCGATGGATAGTGAGATGGGACGGGATGCAAAATCGAGGGAGGCGAACACGTGAGTTCGGAGATTAGAACGAGAGGGGATGGGAAAAGGGAAGAACGAAGGGGCGAAGATGGAGAACGAAACGGAACGAAATGAAAGGCTAAGGGTGATGGCGAAAGGAGCACAAGAAAAGAGGCAGTAATTGAAGGGAAACAAGGGGGAGGTGATAGACGGGAGGTGACGAGAAACGACTAGATCTTGGCGATAACGAATCGAGCTGGAGTAGAGCGAGCGTCGCAGACTGAGGGGGGCTGATTGGCATTGCGTAGGTCACCAGAGGCGACCGAAAAGAAGGTGAAGGTTGTTGGGGCTGCTTGGTTGTAGGGTTGGTCACCGGAGGCGACTGAAGGTAAAAGTTTGAAGGTTGGAGGGGGGAATAAAACCACTGAACTCTGCCTCACTGGGGCAGCCAGGTGAACGTGCTCGAAAGTGCGTGCGTGAGTAAACGTGGGCAGAGGGTGGTTAAGGAAAAAGGAGGGGAAGCAGCCAGAAAAGATGGGGAAGATTAGTGAGAATTGTCCTTCGAGTGCCCGCGTTTGGGCCTGACTTCCAGGATATTCACGCTAAGAGAGGGGAAAACGAACGATTGATTGCCTGATTCAAAGTAAAGTAAAAGTCTATATACAAAAGATCCTCTAGCTAGGAGAAGCAAAAGGAAAGGGGAACACGGACAAAGGCCGCGTAGCCGAGGGGATCGAGATACGAAAAGCGAGTGGTTTCGGACTCAGCCCGAAGGCCGGCCTTACAACGGTCTCACGTGGTCTCAATAGAGAGATGGATGAGGGTTGCCCAAAGAATATTGAGAGAGATCCAAAGGCAAAGTCAGATAATAGACAGCACATCAATGGAGATGGCAGGGAAAGGGATCGCTGAGGGGAGCAGCCAGTGATCAGCAAGAGAGAGAGAGAGAGAGAGAGAGAAGATGCAGACAGCCAGTCAACAAGGGGAGAGGTGGGAAAAGAAGAGATATCACACAAGGTGAACAGCTAAGGATGAGGATGGCACAAAGAGGCAGACAGCCATTTATTGTGTGTACAAGAACCAAAGAACCCTATCAGCCAACAGACGGCAGGTACGATGGGAGGGAAAGTCATGGGTCCGGGTAATCCCGTGGTGTTTGGGTCACAGGTTCGTCAGGTACAGGTGTGGTGACCAATATCGTAAACCTGTACAATACCGCAACCTGATGTATGGGTATCACAGGTTTGGATGGGTTTTCTGAAATGACACTGAACCACATCATCCACATGAATCATGACTCATCCAACCGATTCTGACGCATCCACACCTTCTCATCTGCTTCTGGTAGTGTGACTGCAAGTCTGCACCAACTCACAGTGTCAACACAATAGTCATGCTTCGCCACCAGTGGGCAAACTGCCACATTTTCAGCTTTCAATGTTGCCACAAGCACTAGCTAAGTCTTTCTTACCAGCTTTTAAATGAGCCCTGACTTTATGTTCCTTTGGTATCTATCTGCAAAATCATGGCATGCCGCCAGGCCTCTGTTCGCTCCTCACCTTCTCTTCAGTCAGCCACATCCAGTACAACACCGCCTGCACATCCTGCCAAGAAAGTGGTCCGAAAATTGGTCACCTAAGGCCTGGGTACTGCAGCCCTTTCTCGTCCATCCAAGAGAAGGCACGCCTCTCCTCAATGGCCTCGTTTATTGCCAATACAGGTAAGTTATTATATATATACTTTGGTTGGTTTATAACACATGCATCAGTAAGAATACAGGTAACTTCCAACTTTTTAGCTGGTGTGCCAGCAGAAAGCCAGTGCAAGTTGCACAAGTTGGCAAGTTGAATACAGCTGTTCCAAAATATTTTCAATCTCATTTTTATTATTAGAATAAATAATAGATAAAACTATTTATAGTATTAATTAGTTTTAAATACTACTGCAGTGTCATATCATTTTGTCATATCATTTTGTCATATCATATATTATATCATATATTAGTCATATCCATCTTAGTCATCATATGATGGTGGGGTTTGCAGCATAAATAATAATATTTTATTCAGTAATCAAACAGATACATGGGTACTAAGTACTACAGTGCCGGTGGGCGGTGGCGGGGCTGGGGTCATGACGTGGCACACGTGGCACCGTGTTGCGGTGGTGTTGGGGTGGTCGACGTGGCAGTGGAGCGGCGTGGTGGTGGTGACTGCGGGCCGGGCCGTGTTGCTGGTGTTGTGGTCGCGAGGTCTTGCGCGCCATGTTGGGGTCGCGACGGGGCTTGTGAGTGTTGCGCTGGCGTGGTAGTGACGTGGCGTGGTTGGCGTGGCATGGGCCGGGGTGGAGCCTGGGTTGTGACGAGGCATTGTGGGCCTCCACTATTGGGGTGACAGTACGGTGTGGTGGTGAAATGTATGGTTGGGGTGGTGATGAGCGAAAGAAGAAAGAAAAAAAAAAAAAGAAACACTTAACGTCATGACGTGGCTCTGGGGGCTTTTGCGTGGCGAGGTGGTTGTGGACGGAGGAAGATGGGGGCCACGAGCTGACGCGTGGCAAAATGGCAGGGCAGCTGCAGCGGTGTCTGTCATATCGGTGAGACAATAGGGAAAAAGAGAAGAAAAAAAAACTTATCATAGAGCAGGCCAAAGCCGAGCTCCTCCTCGTCAGCCGGGGTCTTGTGTGTCGCGACGGCATGGTGTCAGAGGGGGAGTTCGGAGTTCGCATGGCGGGGGTGGTGGGTGGTGGTGGCGTGAGCCAAAAGATGGCGGCGGGGATGGCAGCGGTGATGTGGCACTGTGACAACAGTGAGCAACGATGTAAAACACAAAAAAAAGAAAAAAAAACTTATCTGGTCACGTGTTGGTGACCATCGTGGTTGCAGTGGGATGGGTATCAGTCGTGCCACTTGAAAAGTAAGGGTTGGACTGTTTATCAGGATGGAGCAGATTGGTGGAAGGGAGACGAACATGTCTGTGTTTAATTCGGACTTTTGGTTGTTCCCGAAACGCATCACGGTGCGACTGTAGTTACTAACTTACTACCATGCTACGTTCACACTTCCACCAATCTGCTCCATCCTGATACACAGTCCAACCCTTACTTTTCAAGTGGCGCAACTGATACCCACAATCCCACTGCAACCACGATGGTCACCAACATGCGACCAGATAAGTTTTTTTTTCTTTTTTTTGTGTTTTACATCGTTGCTCACTGTTGTCACAGTGCCACGTCACCGCTGCCATCCCTGCCGCCATCTTTTGGCTCACGCCACCACCACCCACCACCCCCGCCATGCAAACTCCGAACTCTGACACCATGCTGTCGCGACACGCAAGACCCCGGCTGACGAGGAGGAGCTCGGCTTTGGCCTGCTCTATGATAAGTTTTTTTTTCTTCTCTTTTTCCCTATCGTCTCACCGATATGACAGACACCGCTGCAGCTGCCCCGCTGTTTCGCCACGCATCAGCTCGTGGCCCCTGTCTTCCTCTGTCCACAACCACCTCGCCGCGCAAAAGCCCCCGGAGCCACATCATGACGTTAAGTGTTTCTTTTTTTTTCTTTCTTCTTTCGCTCATTGCCACCCCAACCATACATTTCACCACCACACCGTACCGTCACCCCAACAGTGGAAGTGGCCATTTTTCCGCATCCAGTCACATTCCCAAAAAGGAAGGTGCCAAGAAAGTCATGTTTTTTCTGTCTTTACAAAACGGGCGTCCCCAAACAGCATTTGAGCTCAGTGAACTTTACTCCTTAGTAAGCGCAATAAAATACTTTGATTTTTAAAAAAGCTATTTCCTTAATCATACACTTTGTCTTTAGTCATCAAACATAAATCTCATATGTTTTTTTAAGGTGTTCGCACAACTTAACAAAGTAATAAATAAAAGTTTATTATCTAATTAGGCTACATCTAGTTTTTGTCTAAGTTGTACTATGCCGCACAAACGGGGTGTGGGCATGGTGAACGCGGGCGCACGGAGACCGCGCCGGTCCTGCTGCTCGACACAGCCTTGTGCGCCAATTCCGTGCAAACAGGGCGTCACGGGATGGAGCGGCTTGCCCTCACATGCCCCCTTTCCGCGCGAACAGGGTGGCGCAGACAAGAGGGAAGGTGGGGGCAGCGTGCACTCGGTGCGTCCCCTTCCGTGCGAATGGGGAAGGGTGGGCCCAGGTGTGGTGTGCCCGCGTGTACGGGGCGGCCAGGGGCGTCGTGCCCCCCTTCCGCACGAAGGGGAAGGGTGAAGGCGGGGTTGCGTGTGCGCTCGGGTGCCCCATTTCTGCGCGTATGGGCGGCATGGCCAAGGGGGGGAGCGATGGGGATAGGGCGCGTGCCCTTGTTAGTGTTTTGGCAGCTCCAGCTAACCGGTGGCTGAAGCTGTAGCCACTGCCGGCGGCAATCCCCGCCGAGCCAAGCCACGTGTAACCGAGCCGGCATTTTTAGCCCGCTCCAATTGAGCTGGCTACTTTCGGCTAACCTCACTAAGCTGGCCATAGCCGCACCTTCCTTGACAACGTCCATGACTCTATGTCTTTACTCACTCATCCTCGCCATCTGAATCCTTACTCTCGCACATCCGGACGGGATTCGCATCCTCTTACACTCATCTCAGGTTGGGGCAGACCGGCAATGCACTGGTCCCGGGAGTTATGCAGCCGCAGTTTTGCCTCCGTCGTTAAGGAGTTGGACAACGACGACAATCACACTGGCACGGTGAGTAATTTTTTCACTTGTCGCCACTGTCACAGCTTGTTGACTCATAACTAACATCCACACTTATACAGATATGTGACCTCATTCCCATCAAAGATGATATATCCATCCTGGACGACACCCAACAGCCCCTCCACTCTTTCCATGAGGAGTCCGTCACCCTCGCCCTCAATTGGAATGCCGTGTTGTGCTTGTTGACTGTTGCTTCGTTGTCATTGGGCTTCCACGCCTCGATTCATGTGTGCCCACCTGCCGTTTCTCCGATTTGGGATACTGACCAGCCCCGTCATAGCTTCTTCGGGATGGCCGACTTCGTTCATTGTGTCACGCTCTCTCTTCTTCTTGCTTCTCACCCTCAAAACCATCGCAGAACATGTCACTACGTCGCCGGTCTCATCAGCTCCGCCCTCTTACGACTCCTCTCCACAACGTGCCATTTTGTTTGCTTCTTCAGAAGACTGACATCATTTGCGACTTCTGTGAGGACACCGGCTGGCACCCTCAAGCTGCTCCGTAACCCACACCGATGGTCATCAAGCGTACAGAAGCGTTGCTGAAGGGTTGATAGAATGGATGACAGTGGGCCACTTACCTGACATATATCCAGTGACGATGTCTCCCCATCATGTGCATAGAACGATCATGCTTGGATTATGACATGTTTTCTTTCAGTCCCACTAGCCCGTCGTATTCAGAACGAAACACTCCATGATTAATGGGTAACGATGATGGTAATTACAGATATGCCTCGTCAAATTGACTGTAAAACACTCTCCATTCAGGTGGAGCTACATACCACGACCAGAACGTGTGGCGAGCAAAACGTAAATCCCACAGATCATACAATCATGCATTGATGGTGGATTCATATGCGCCAGCGGGGTTCGAATACCCCACCACCCTAAGATATCGTGGACGTAATTGACCAGGACCCATCAGCATGTGCATGTGCCGACTCTCACATTTAAAGCCCAAATCCCCTTGCTTTCACCCTGTCCACCCTCTGCTCATGACCCGACGTACTTGAACCCGAAACGTGAGTCCTCGAGCCCTCTCCACACCCTGAGACTTACCAATCAAACTAGGCCGCCACTAGCCAACTTGGTATTGTCTCCAGTGGCGAAGAATTTAGCTTGCAAGATGCGGAAGACATGGGCGATACACCTGACCGATCTACGTCTCCTTCTCCAGCGCTGGCCACTGACACTCGATCAGTCGTTGCTAAGGCGACCTCTAAGGCAGCCCTCAATGTCACCCATTTTTTCATCGATGTAACTTCCCCCGATCCTAGCAAGGGCGTGCAGAGGGCCTGCAAGATGTGCATGTGAGTACCGCCCCACTGATTGCAACACAACCTCCTAACAAATTGACAGCGAGAAGTACGGCGATGACAAATCGAAGACCTCTAAAAACGTGCCGAACTATCATTACGCGAAAAGCACTGCGAACAACAACCTCCGCCGCCATCTCACCACAAAACATGGTTCGGAGTACGACGCAGCGGTTTTGAAGTTCAAATGGAAATACAAACTATCGACCCAATCAGGTGGTGTGTCCATTCCCAAGGACACCAGTAATGTGCACCTGGAAGTTCCGCCTTTCTCTCCAGCCACCTTCTTAGAGTATCTTGTCCGCTTCATCGTCGCGGGTGATCATGTGAGTCTCGATCACCTCATATTCCCCTACACTCTCACACGCCTTTCAGTCAATCTGCATCGTCGAAACACTGGAGTTTTGACAGCTATGTCTGGTCCTTCGCGAGTCACTTGTCGACGCTGACATCCCTGGCCGTGATAAGATGAGGCTATCATCAACCACTGGCGGGATCGTTCGACGGCTTGAAATCGGATCTTGCTGTAGTCTGAGCGCCTTGTTTTTCACGTCTATAGCTGACTTTCGTCACAATAGAAATCTTGCGGTCGCATCAGTTTCACTGCAGATATCTGGTCAAATGCGAATTTGGCGTCGTTCTTGGCGGTGACCGCACACTGGATCGCCCTTGATAAGTCAAGTGGACGCCTGACACTCAAAGCTGCCCTCATCGGGTTTCATCGTCTCAAGGACAAACATACAGGCATCAACATCGCGAGGACCATCCGCTATCTCCTCAATCGGGCTGGCGTTACGCTCAAGGTGTGTGAATTGTTTTTAGGATATCTATTCGCTCAGCTTACTATTCCTTAGATCGGTCACTTCACACTCGACAATGCCGAAAGCAACGCCGTTGCCATGAAGCATCTGGAATGTCTGCTCGTCAAATGCGACTCGGAGGCGACCATAAAAATTGACTTCCACCATCTAAACAACCGTGTCCGATGCTACACCCATATTATCAACCTGTGTGCCGCTCGTGTCATCGCGTCTGCTCCAGACCCAAAGGTTCTGGTTTGGGAGACGCGGCTTTGAGTTACGATGACTCCGACTATGGCGATGATGACGATGTCGATGATCACGTTGATCACGACAACCTTAAAGATGACGTCGATGACTTAGAATTAGCTGATCGTTTTGACGTTGAAGGTGATATACAACCCGGAGCTTGGTCCGCAGGCGTCAAACACGACCCCATAAAGTGTGCTTGGAATCTCATTCGTTTCCTCCGTTCTTCAGACCAGCGCAAGTTGGGATTTCAAAAATGTATCATAGACGGGAATGCACAAGGTTGGTTCACCGAGAAGAAACCCGATGGCACCTGTCAACCGCTCCTCGTCCCACCAAAAGAACTTCTGAGAGATGTGAAAACACGGTGGGACTCCGTGTATCTTATGATCCGTCGTCTCAGAACTCTTCGGCCAGTACGTTCGTCTTACCAATCGGCCAGTAGAGACTAACTTAATATCTAGGCTATCGTCCGCTATTTTGCGACCGACGTACCCGACCACTCTCATTTTGCGTTGTCGGAATCAGAGTGGCATATCCTGGAAGGATTGGAGACAGTTTTGCGGGTAAGTTAGTTAGCCGTTTTCTCAGGACGGTGCTCACTGTACCAACAGGTCCCTCATAGGTGTCAACAAAGCATGTCCTCCAAATCGACGCTGGTCTTATCACTCGCTATCTCAAATTTTGAGATGCTCATGGCCGAATGGGAAAATATCGGTGAACAACATCCCGTCCTCAAGCGCTGGACGGACACTGGTCTGGAATTGACGACACAGAAGCCTACGTCGTCTCCATGTGTGAGTCGCAGATTGACTATTACCTCTGATACTGACCTTAAAGTTGACACCAGTCCTCAATCCCTCCATGCGCTTCTCATGGATCGAAAGCCAGTGGGACGAGGGGTACATCGGACGCGCAAAGGCTACCATTTTGAAGACTGTAAGTACCATACTGCACCTGCTATCTCAACCCCTCAACCCTCTTGTGCAGATGCACCGGTACCGTAACCGGAGGTCATCGGCGGATGCAACCGCAGCGCCTGATCTCCCTGCGCAACCCGCACCAGTCGCTACAAATGAACCATCTTCAACACGCTTCAAAATAAAACACTCCATTTACAACAAGAGACCAACTCAAGCGACTAGTGTGGAGGTCAAATTTCGGAACTACACTTTGGCAGGGACCACCTCCGACAAGACCGACATCCTGCGGTTCTGGGAGGTGCGTTTTCATTCGAACAGTATTGCTACCGACTTACTCTCTGGAAGGCCAACATGACAGAGTTCCCGACTCTCTTTGCGATGGCCATGGACTACCTCCCCATCCAGGCGACGTCCGTTCCTTGTGAATGCGTGTTCTCATCAGCAAAGGAGACGGACACTGCGAGGCGAAACCGGATCAGCCCAGTCCTGATGGAAGCCCTTCAACTACTCAAATTCGCACTCAAGAAAGAGCGCCTCAACTTCATGGATGGGTGGTCAACATCGGAAGAGGCTATAATGCCGAAGTGCGCTTCCCAAACCCTCACCACTCTCTTCGTGGGCAATTCGGAAGCTGTGTTGGATAACATGTTGTACGAGTTTGGTACATATGATGTTAATTAGCTATGCGGCCTACGCCTCTCCTTAGAACCTCGAATATCAATCACAGAACAGTATATTACCATCATCGGAGCTGACATTGGAGTTAAATACAGTATGTTGAGTGTTGATCGTTGATCGAATGCCTTCCCCTTTGTTTTCGCACCCTTGTTGACGATGACCACGCCCACTCAAAAACCACAACAAACCTTTGGGAAACGATCTGTTCCCGAACTAGGTTTCGTACGTGTCGGCGGCTGGTACAGAATTGGAAAGCTGCTTGGTTCTGGCGGATCTGGTGTGTCCAACTTTAATTCAAGTTCGACACCATTCTGAGCTCGTCTAGGGAGCGTCTATCTAGGGAAAGATATCAGGACGGGAGCTGAAATTGCTCTGAAGATAGGGTGTGCCGACGACTCAATGTCAACGCTCCGTCACGAATATGACGTGTATACAGCACTTGCTGGCTGCGCAGGTATCTCTCCAGTACGCTGGTATGGGAAGGAAGGCACACACGAAGTCATCGTTTTGGAGCATCTTGGAACCTCACTTAGTGATTTGGTCAGCGAACAACAGGTCGACCACAGCAAGACATTCTTATATGCCTCCCAAATGGTGTGTTCATTGCATACAAAAAAGATCCGCTAAACTTTCTTGCATGTCCAGCTCTCAGCAGTCGAGTCGCTACATACTCGGCACTACGTCCATCGTGACATCAAGCCTGGAAATTTCATTGTTCGAGCCAACAATCCTCACCCTACTGTCTTCCTCATCGACTTCGGTTTGGTGCGGCTATTCCGCACTCCTGCAACCTGTTTACACATCCCGTACTCCAGAGATGAGTCGATAGTCGGCACTCTTCCATTTACATCCAGAAATGGCCAGCAAGGCCACGCCCAATCGCGTCGCGACGACCTGGAGTCTCTCGTTTATACCATTGTTTATTCAGCACACAGTCACTTGCCTTGGACCACCATTTCCGGTAGGGAGGCAGTGCTTCAGAAGAAAATGTCGATCACGGCAGAAGAGCTGTGCCAGGGCTTACCTGCTCCCTTCCGTGAATTTGTTGACTATGTCTATTCTCTTGACTTCAGTGCGAAGCCGGACTACCAATATCTTTGTTCCATTCTCTCGCAGTGCTCGGCAGCCACTGACCACCCTGGCAAAGCGCTACCCTCGCCCCTTCGCTCCCCTGTCCGTGTAGACTGTACGCCTGTTTTCGGTGGTAGGGTGTAAGCAAACCTTATACTGTATGAATAACGCGTAACCGGTACTGACTACAGACATTTAGTCTTTGTTCCTCGACCCGCACAAACACTCTGTCGTCTGATAAGATATTCCGCTCACCCGCTCTCACAATAACGCCTCAGAAATAGACTATGGTGCTACTTCGTTCGGTGTGTGGTTCGTGTAGACTATTTCTGTTGTAGTTTGGTGTCGGGCCTGTGCTCTGTAGTCTTTTTATTGTCTGACCACTATTGTCATTATTGTTGCGTGTAATGTACTCTTGGTTGGATATTTGTTGGCGCTAGGCCATGGTTTCATCTTGCTCCGATACAATTGGTCGACTGTTCTGTGTCTGTTTCCCTTTCTACTGCGTGCCGTGCTTTCGCTTTGCAGGCTCATCTTTCATGCGTGCTTCAGGTTCCACTTCTTTACGTCCATATGCCGCCCAACCTTTCGCATTATATAATGGTAGCGACACGAGTTGAACTTTTTACGTGACTTCAGAAGTCGTGTTCACCACTCGTCTCTCTTCCGAAAGACGCTCTCTTCATCCCACCCCTCCTCTCCCCTAATGGGTACGCACATACATATATACTCATACTTACACCTCACGTTCCCACTTCTTTCTTTCACAGATACCCTCATCTTCCCCAGTCAAGGGCACACTCAGAATACTTACCCTCGTTCTCACACATCCAGACGGGGTTTGCATCATCTTAGACTCACCTCAGGTCGGGACAGACCGGCAATGCACTGGTCCTGGGAGTTATGCAGCTGCAGTTTTACCTCCGTCGTTAAGGAGTTGGACGACGATCACACCCACACGGTGAGTAATTTTTTCACTTGTCGCCACTGTCACAGCTCGTTGACTCATAACTAACATCCACACTTATACAGATATGCCGCATATGCGACCTCATTCCCATCGAAGATGATATATCCATCTTGGATGACGCCCAACAACCCCTCCGCTCTTTCCATGAGGAGTCCGTCGCCCTTGCCCTCAATTGGAATGCCATGTTGTGCTTGTTGACTGTTGCTTCGTTGTCATTGGGCCTCCACGCCTCGATTCATGTGTGCCCACCTGCCGTTTCTCCGATTTGGGATACTGACCGGCCCCGTCATAGCTTCTTCGGGATGGCCGACTTCATTCGTTGTGTCACACACTCTCTTCTTCTTGCTTCTCACCCTCAAAACCATCGCAGAACATGTCACTACGTCGCCGGTCTCATTGGCTCCGCCCTCTTACAACTCCTCTCTACAACGTGCCATTTTGTTTGCTTCTTCAGAAGACTGACATCGTTCGTGACTTCTGTGAGGACGCCAACCGGCGCCACTTCTGGACGTACGAGAAGGGACTCCACTGAGTACACCGCTGACGGGTCGCACCCCACACACGGACATCCTTGAGCACTTGAGCTGCTCCTTTCCCCCCTAGATTTACTACAAAGCATGCCTGTTATTAGAGTACTAAATTAATACTGCGTGGTGTAATAAAAAAAAACAATTATGGCTGCCAAAGTGTTCGGGCTGAGACCCGCATCGCGACTGAAGTTGAGACCACGCGAAATAGCCAGCTCGAGCCAGCTTCAAGCTGGAGCCACGAACGAGCTGGTGTTTTGGCCAGCTTAGCTCAGCCCGGCTGGGTAGCCGCAGTGCCTAGGCTCAGCTCGGTCCAGCAACCAATCCAGGCCGGCTTCTCACAGCTCGGCTCTGGCTCGGCCTGGCTACACGAGCCACCGAAACACTAGCCCTTGTGCACCCCCTTCCACGTGAATGGGGAAGGGTGGGGCCAGGTGGCGTGCCCTCGTGTGCCTCCATCCCGTGCGTATGGGGTGGCGTGGCCCAAGGGAGGAGGGGAGGTGCTGGGGGCGATGGGGTGAAGAGGCGGCATGCCCTCGCGCACCCCCCTTCTGCGCGAATGGGGAAGGGTGGGGCCGGGGGTGGTGTGCCCTTGCGTACGGGGTAGGAAGGGGAGGTGTAGGGGGCGGCATGCCCTCGCGCACCCCCCCTCTGCGTGAATGGGGAAGGGTGGGGCCGGGGGCGGCGTGCCCTCGCGTGCCCCCTTCCCGCATGTACCGGCCCCTTCATGGGAAGGGAAAGGCCGGGGAGAGAGGGAGAGGGCGGTGGTGGCGTGCCCTCGTACGCACCCCTTCTGTGCGAATGGGCAGCGGGGAAGGGCGGCGGCGGCGGCACACCCTTGTGTGCCACCTTTCCGCGCGAACGGGGTGGCGTGGACAGAGGGGAAGGGGAGGGCCCGGGAGGCCAAGGGGCGGCGGGCATTGTGTGCCACCTATCTGCGTGCAAAGGGGGCGGCAGCAGTCAATGTGGGGGAAAGGGTGGGTGGGTGACTTACCCTCATGCAGCCCCTCTCTGCGTGTGATGCAGGGGAAAGGGGCGTCAGGCTGCCCTCCTGTGTTCCCTTTGACGTGAATGGGGTAGGGGTTGGTGTCCACACCCACCTACGGGAATGGAGGGGGGAAAGGAGGGGGAAGGGTCGTTCTAGACCCTGTGGCAGAAGCAACACGTGCCTGCCACGTCAGCGTGAAACGCTGACGTGGCAGGCACATGTTGCTTCTGCCACAGGGTCCCGTGTGCACACTCTGGCACGCCACGCCAACTTTCCCCCCCATTCCCTCATCTTGTGCATGCCACCCGATTTGTATGGAATCGGGTGTGCAAAGGTCTCATCTCCTCTCCTCCACTCCCCTTCCCCCCCTTTCTCCTTCCCATCCCTGTCGCCTGCCCCATTCGCATCAAAGAGAGGACACAAGAGGACAGGCCAACGCCCCACCTCTTCCCCTTCATCGCGCGCAGGGTAAGTCGCCCCCTCCCTTGTCTTCCCTTTCCCCCGCATTGACCGCCGCCCCGTTCGAGCGCAGAAAGGGGGCGCACAAGGGTAAGTCCCGCCCTCCTCTTCCCCTCCCCTGTGCTGACCGCCGCCCCTTCGCATGTAGATAGGGGGGGGGCGCATGAGGGCATGCTGCACCCTTCCCCTTCTCCTCTGTCCGCGCCGTCCCGTTCGCGCAAAGGTGGCGCACGAAGGCGTGCCGCCGCTGCCCTTCCCCCACTGCCCATTCACACAGAAGGGGTGCATACGAGTAGGGATTACCACGGGTCACCCCCGGGTAATTTTGGGGCTACCCGTACCCGTACCTGCCGAAACCCGTACCCGCGACTATGGGTACGGGTACCCGTGCATACGGGTACGGGTATTCACAGGTTTGGCGGGTACTTGCGGGTTTGGTGGGTTACCCATAACCCGCAGGGGTATAGTGGCCATCGGCCCATTGTATGCGGTGATAATATGAGTATTTACAATTTCAGATACAAACAGACACCACTACTAGTACCCATAACCGTATGCCGCTGTCCTATGGTCATGGTAAGACCTCATCGCTGTCGCGTTGCGTCATCGTCGCCCCTACAGCTGCAGGACTCGGCCTCTGCCGCCTCCGCAGTCGCCATCACCCCGCCGTTGCTATAATCGTCTGTCGCCTCAGGGCGATTGCCACCGCCGTTGTCTCATAGTCGCACCATCTCCTTGTGGCCACCTGTCGCCATCGTAGTAGTCGCCTTGTCGGTGTGATCGTAATCGTACCCTGTTGCCGTCGTAGTCGCCATGGTCGCCTCACCGTGGCCGCCTAGTCGCCATGGTCGCTGTGGTCGCTGTGGTCGCCTCGTCGGTGTGATCGTTGTCGTCTTTACCACGTGTCGTTGTCGTGGTCGGCGGTCACAGTCGATGTTGTCGTGATTTCCCTGTCATCGCAGTCGTCGTCGCCTCGTTCAGTTGTCATCCGACGTAGTCATGTCATAGGTCAACACAGCCCGGCGGCATGGTTGTCGGCGCCGCGTTGTCACGCGTTGTCATGTGGTTTTGTTGAACGGTCGGGGCCCTATGTTAAGGCCAATAAACAAGTACGACGTCGGTAGAAAACGTAGTGAATACAAAAAGCAAAACTTAGCGTCTCAGAAGCTGCATACACTTGAGAATGCCGAGACCCGGGCCAAATAATAATGACTTGGAAGGAGAGGTGAAGTGAGGGAGAGAAGCGCAGATGGCCTGAGATGGGCCACCGGTGCTGGAAGAATGTGAGAGGAGACAACCTGGATAAAATGGGCATCTACTTACATTGCCACCAATGCGGGCATGCCAGTGCTGAACAGAGGCGGCACGAGACACGGGAACATATGGCTAGTCTATGTTTGTGAAATTGTGAGATGAAAATATGCGCGTCGTTGTCGTCCTGCTGCGGTGCAATGCCAGTGGGCGAGATCACGAATGACGAAACCTAAAGACAGAGAGAGTGAGATTACATGTGGATGGATGGGATGGGAGGATGGGATAGGATGGGATGGGGAAAATGCGAGAGAAATCGATGAGCCGACGATGGCAAGGTAGTGCGACTCACCTGTTGGATGTTGTGGGAATGACTCAGTGAGTCCGATATGGCAGGCAGCTAAGCCACACAGAGATGATCCAACGCAGCCCGAACAAAAGGAGGGAATGGGTCGTCGTAAGTGGCATGTTGCCGTACCCGCGGGTACCCGGGCCACGGGTACGGGTTTTGCACAGGTTGGGAAATCGCTACCCCGACCCGTACCCGCATGACCCGTACCCGCGACCCGTCACAGGTACGGCCAACCCGTGGTATTCCCTACATACGAGGGCACGCCGCCGCCACCCTCTCCCTCTCTCCCCGGCCTTTCCCTTCCCATGAAGGGGCCAGTATGTGCGGGAAGGGGGCATGCAAGGGCACGCCGCCCCCGGCCCCACCCTTCCCCATTCGTGTGGAGGGGGGGTGCGCGAGGGCATGCCGCCCCCTCTCCCCGTTGCCCCTGACACCTCCCCTTCCTGCCCCGCACGCACAAGACGGAGGCACGCGAGGGCACACCCTTCCCCATTCGCGTGGAAGGGGGGTGCACGAGGGCATGCCGCCCCCGACACCTCCCCTTCCTGCCCTGTATGCAAGGGCATGCCACCCCCGGCCCCACCTTTCCCCATTCACGTGGAAGGGGGGTGCACGAGGGCATGCCACCTCCTCACCCTGTCGCCCCCAGCACCTCCCCTCCCCCCTTGGGCTGCACCACCCCATACACACAGGATGGAGGCATGCGAGGGCACGCCGCCCGGCCCCACCCTTCCCCATTCATGCGGAAGGGGGTGCACAAGGGCACACACCCTATCCCCATCGCTCCCCCCCTTGGCCATGCCGCCCGTACGCACGGAAATGGGGCACCTGAGCACACATGCGACCCCACCTTCACCCTTCCCCTTTGTGCAGAAGGGGGGCACGACGCCCCCGGCCGCCCCGTACGCGTGGGCACACCACACCTGGGCCCACCCTTCCCCATTCGCGCAGAAGGGGGCGCACCGAGTGCACGCCACCCCCACCTTCCCTCTTGTCCACGCTGAACGTGCTCGAAAGCGCGTGCATGAGAATTCGTGGGCAGAGGGTGGTTATAAGAGGAAGGGGGGGTAAAGGAAAAGAAGAAAGCAGCCAGGAAAGAAGAGGAAAGATAGCGGGAATGTCCTTCGAGTGCCCACATTTGGGCCTGACTTCCGGGACAATCACACTAAGAGAGAGGGAAAGGGCGACCGGGTGCTGAGTATATTCAGCACAGAGTAAAAGATTATA
The DNA here is from genome assembly GCA_021525015.1 of Lactarius pseudohatsudake. Taxonomy (NCBI): domain Eukaryota; kingdom Fungi; phylum Basidiomycota; class Agaricomycetes; order Russulales; family Russulaceae; genus Lactarius; species Lactarius pseudohatsudake. The sequence continues at coordinate 24,823 of JAKELH010000646.1, read as the reverse complement.
TACAAAAAATACCTGTAGCTAATGCTAAGGTAAAAGGGGAACAGAAGACAGACAAAGGCCATGTGGCCGAGGCGATTGAGATACGAAAATGATGAGGTTTCGGACTCAGCCCGAAGGCCGGCCTTACAGCGCCACCCCGTTCGCACAGAAAGGGGGCATGCGAGGGCAAGCCGCTCCATCCCGTGACGCCCCATTCGCGCGGGAATTGGCACACGAGGCTGTGTCAAGCAGCGGGACTGGCACGGTCTCCGTGCGCCCGTGTTCACCGTGCCCGCACCCCATTTGCGTGGCATAGTACGACTTAGACAAAAACTAGATGTAGCCTAATTAGATAATAAACTTTTATTTATTACTTTGTTAAGTTGTGCGAACACCTTAAAAAAACATATGAGATTTATGTTTGATGACTAAAGACAAAGTGTACGATTAAGGAAATAGCTTTTTTAAAAATCAAAGTATTTTATTGCGCTTACTAAGGAGTAAAGTTCACTGAGCTCAAATGCTGTTTGGGGACGCCTGTTTTGTAAAGACAGAAAAAATGTGACTTTCTTGGCACCTTCCTTTTTGGGAATGTGACTGGATGCGGAAAAATGGCCACTAACAGTGGAGGCCCACGACGCCTCGTCACGACCCAGGCTCCACCCCGGCCCATGCCACACCAACCACGCCACGTCACTACCACGCTGGTGCAACACTCACAAGCCTGTCGTGACCCCAACACGGCGCACAAGACCACTGTGACGCCAGCAACACAACCCGGCCCCACAGTCGCCACACCGACCGCCCCAACACCAACACACAGCGCCACACGTGCCACATCATGACCCCAGCCCCACCACCGCCCACTGGCACTGTAGTACTTAGTACCCATGTATCTGGTTGATTACTGAATAAAATATTATTATTTATGCTGCAAACCCCACCATCATATGATGACTAAGATGGATATGACTAATATATGATATGACAAATATGTCCAAATATGATATGACAAATGTGACAAATATGACAAATATGATGACAAATATTTAACTTAGATGATATGCCTAATACTTGGACTTGTATGACTTTCTTGACTTTCTGAACTTGCTGGTCATCGCTCTGTAAGAAACTTGTTGAAGAATTAAACATGGCTTGTGGACATGTCAACTTGCCAACTTTATGGGGTTGTACCAGGTGGCACCAGGTGGTACAACAGGGGTCAAGCAACCCGTAGAAAGACTGATGCATTACTGTACTTATACAGTTGCATATGCAGATAGTCTTCAGTTGTGCATTTAACATATGATAAATGACAGACCTGCGACTAATCTTATGTGATGAACACTCACTCAGAGTGTTTGTGCAGGACACTTGGCTGACGGAGATCTCGAGGGATGATGAAGAAGTATGAGGGGAATGGAAGGAGGATGTAGGCAAGAACGAGGAGAGTGTAGAGAGTGCAGAACCAAGCTATGGTAATAGCGAAGAATGGCCTGGAAGGTGCTTTCCAAGTGGGAGTCACAAGTGGATAGTCTGAGGGACTATCCGTTGTATTGCTCTAGCTTATATACTGAGGTACATGGTCTGTGCGTACTTTAGGGGAGGCTTACTGCCTTCCCACGAGTGCTGTGTAATGGAACCTTCCAGAGGGTTCTAATAATACTAGCCAATGGGAATAATAGTTAGGTCATATGACTGCTCCGCAGTCCAATAAGAATAATCCGTAAAAGTGGTACAACTGCGCCACAGTCGATTGCGTCATCATGGTGTGACTGCTCCGCAGCCCAATAGGATAAATCCTTGAGATGGTACGACTTCTAGTCGTTAGAACTCCGTCTTCCTTAATAGGAAGGTGGTGACATAAGACCGGTCCAATGTGGATCGGTCTGAGTTGTGACCTAAGTTCTTAGGTTCGTGACAGTATCCCCTATTTACGGGTTGTTACGCCGTTTAACAACCTAGAGGTTACTTTGGCTTGGGTGCTTGTGGATTCTTGTGGTGGAATTGTTGCACAAGGGTTTTGGCGTGTTTCATTTGTGACGCAGGGAGCCAAGAATTCTTGGCATTGGGGTAACCTTTCCATTTCACCAGGTATTGTATGCCCTTTCTGTTGGCTGAGGGTCTGGACTGAAGGACTGTTTCTACTTCATAGTGTTCATCTTCTCCTTGGACTATGTCTGGGGGTGGTCTGGTGAAGTTTGGTCCGTGGGCTGTGGTTTCCTTGTAGGGTGAGACCAAGGATATATGAAATACTGGGTGGATTCGCCAGTTCTTGGGTAGTTGGAGTTTACAATTAACTCCCCAGGTTGATAGGACTTCAAATGGTCCATGTTGTCGAGGAGCTAGCTTGGCTTTGGGGTGTGTAGTGTGAATATTGGTTCCTTCCAGCCAAACTTTGTTGCCTGGTTTGGGTTCGTAGGTGGTTGTGGATACTCGGGTGTTCTTCATAACTTCAGCAGCTACCTTTAAAGCTGCGGATACTTCAGTATGGATTTGTTCCAGAGATTGGAGGCATTCCTCCACTGTGGGGATTTTTGATGCAAAGTTTACTGGTGGAATGAACTCTGGTTTGTATCCATACCAGACTTTGAAAGGTGATTTTCCTGTGGCACTGTGTTGTCTTGCATTGTGGGCGAATTCCATGAAGGGTAAGAGTTCTACCCAGTTGTCAACTTGGAAGTTGCAGAAGACGTGGAAGTACTGTTCTAGTTCCTGGTTTACGCATTCTGTTTCGCCATCTGTCTGGGGGTGAAAGGCTGTGGACATGGTTGACTTGACTCCTAGTTTGCTCCATATTTCTTGCATTACTTTTGACGCAAACTGTGGGCCTCGGTCGGATATTACTTGGTGTGGTAGGCCTGTTCGCCTCCAGATTTGTTCTAGGTATAACTTGGATGTTCCTTCCGCAGTGATGGTCTTGTTGCAGGGTGCAATTATGGTGGCTTTGCTGAGGCGATCTACTACTACGAATAGTGAATCGTATCCTTGGGAGGTGGGGAGATCCGTAATGAAGTCCATGGTGATAATTCCCCAGATATCTGTGGGGACTTGGTTTGGTTGTAACAGTACTTGGTTCCTTGGTTTAATTTTTGTTGCTTGGCAAGTGGCACATCCGTCCACGTAACTCTTGACAAAGGTGGACATTCCTGGCCACCAGAATTCTCTTGAGACCAATTCGTAGGTTTTCCATCTTCCTGGGTGTCCTGTAGCTAGATGGTCATGGTATTGTTTGGTTATTTCTCTTTGTAATTCTTCATCTTTGGGGACATAGACTTGTTCTCTATACAGGATGAGTCCATCTTCTAGGTTCCAATCCTCTAATCCCTTTGTGAGGGATCGAGGGCCATTCTTTAGAAGGGTTTCTAAGGCAAGGCTAACTTCTTTGTCATATTCCTGGGTGCTCTTGATTCGTTGTCGTGGTGAAGTATTTCCGTGGATGGTGATAGGTGTAGGTCAAATTGCATGGATCACAAAAAACTAACTTCCTATCCAGGAGCACATGCTCTTCATTTTCATGAGCTATCCCCTCTTTATGGTCTGGATGCCTGGACAGGGCATCCAATTTATTCTGTACCCCCAGTTTGTGGATGATGGTAAACTTGAAGCGGGAGAGGAAGAGGGCCCAACGGGCTTGCCGTCGTGTGAGCGTCTGTTTCGTGGCAAAATAGACCAAGTTTCCATAGTCAGACCAAACCTCAAGGGTGTCATCGCGTCCCTCCAGGTAATGGCGAAAAATTTCCAGGGCCTGAATGATGGCAAGGAGTTCTTTGTCGTGGATTTTGTAGTTGTGCTCCACAGGCTGGAGCGACTTGGAATGGTATGCAACGGGGTGCCAACGGTTTAGAGTGTCAGGTTGTTCCAATATGGCACCAGTGGCGAAGTCACTAGCATCTGTGATTAACCGAAATGGTTTGGTGTGGTCTGGCAGGGCAAGGACTGGAGTGGTGGTGAAAGCAGTGATGAGTGTTTCAAAGGTTGCAGAAGCAGCTTGGTTCCATAGGAAGGGTATTTCCTTCTTCGTGAGGTCAAACAGGGGGTGCGCTATGGTTGAAAAGTCTTTGATGAAGCGCTGATAGAAGTTACAGAAGCCCAGGAAAGCCTGGACATGTTTGACCGTCTTGGGAGGTGGCCAGTTGATAATACCTGCCACCTTTGCTGGGTCCATGGCAACTTGTCCTTCGGAGATAACAATGCCGAGGTATTCTATGGAAGTCTGGGCGAAGGAGCATTTCTCTGGTTTCAAGTAGAGGTCGTATTTGGCCAATCGTGCCAATACTTCGTGGGTGAGTCTTGTTAATGTGGCTAGGTCTTCTGCGAATATCAGGGTATCGTTGAGGTAGACAACAACGTGTCCCTCGTCAATCAAATCTTCGAAGATATTATTCATGAATGTCTGGAACATGGCGGGGGCATTGCAGAGCATGACTGTGGGTTCGTAAAGTCCTAGGGGAGTCTTGAAGGCGGCTTTGTACTCGTCTCCCTTACGGACGCGTATATTGTTGTATCCCCACTGAATATCCAATTTGGTAAAATAACAGGCGCCGCGTAGTTTATTGATAAGTTCGGGGATCAGTGGTAAAGGGGTGGCATTTTTGATTGTTACTTCATTGAGTGCGCGATAGTCCTGCACCAGTTGTAGTTTCCCATCCTTTTTGTCAATAAAGAAGAAAGGGCTGGCCATGGGCGATTTTGAAGGGCAAATATAACCCCTCTCTAGGTGGTCCGTGATATAAGTTTTCAATGTGTCGGATTCCTTCGGTGTGAGGCGATAGATAGAGCAGTTCTTCATACTAGCCCCTGGTTTCAGGTCAATGGCATGGTCCCATGGCTGGTGTTGTGGCAGGCGATGCGAGGCCTCTTCGCTAAATACTTTAGCGAACTGGGAGAACTGGGATGGGATGTGATGTAAGGAAGATTTGGGTGCTGTCCTGGCCACAATTTCTGTGCTTGTGGTTGTTTTTTGAATCATGATATTGTCATGCTTGGTTTCTTGGTGATGGTAGAGGAACAGCTCCATGGCCTGCTGACCATAGACCGGTTCCATGTTGTCCTGGTGGTTTTCGATGGTCTGCATTACATTGATTGTTGTTGCTCATGACTGTGGTTTTGTTGCTGTGATGAATAGAGATCTGGTTGATAATGTGCAGGACAGAGGGCACCGGGTAAATGCGAGTTGTGGCAGGGCCCAGTTAACTTCTGGGTTGTGTGCTTTAAGCCAGTCCGTCCCTAGGATGATGTTGTGGTCCCCTAATGTGGTTACCTAGAGTTCTGCACATTCGTCATGATAGTTGCCATCAGATGTCTTTATCCAGATTTTCTGGATTGTGGTGTATCGCACCGATCCTTGTTTGTTCAGGGTTCCATCCACATTCTTGACTGGTAGTGGGTTAACTAGGGTCTTGAGTGTTAATGCATGTCGTTTTGCAAAGCCTTGATCGATGATGATTCCTTCTGCGCCGCTGTCTAGCAAGGCTCGCGCACTGATTTCTCGGCCTGTTTTCCTTCCAACTAGAGTGACTCAGAGCGTGATCGAAGGTGATCGTCTATTTCGTATAGTATCACCAGGTACAGGCTTGGAGTCTAATGTCTCTAGTAATGAATATCCTTGGGTAAAGCTATGGTTGGCCAACTGTGTAGTCCTAACTGCCAGTGCTTCAGTAGGACATCTCAAAAATCCTCTGGCAGAGGGGCGGAGTGGGGGCGCGGAATCTGGATGTGTGCTGGTGAATTGTGGTACATTGCCGCTATCTGGGCAGGGTGATCATTTGGGGGGTCCTTGTAGGGTTCTTCCTGGGTCAGGCTGCGCGCGCCCTGAAGTCTGACCGCTGATTACTGGGTCTTCCATTCCCTTGTCTTGGTTGTTGGGAGCTGTTCTTGGTCCGGCAGTCTTTGGCTCGGTGGTTCAGCTTTCCGCAATAAAAACAGAGCTTTTCCTTGAAGTGTCTGTCTTTTTCTTCCTTGGTTAGTTTGCCTGTCATTGGAGGCCTTGTGGTTGTAGTGGCGTTGACCTGAGCACCGTTGTCTTCGGTGTATACGGCTCTATTCTTAGCCCCTTGGAATCTTTGTCCAGTGAATGCTGGGTTACTGTAGAGACGCCAAACACAATCGAATTCTCTGGCTAGATCGACCAATTTGTCCATGGTTGTTGGTTGTGGCGAGACACCAATAATTTTCTGGTGTAGTGGTGCGGGAATTGCCTTTCTAAAGGCAAACATCTTGGTTTCTTCATTCGCACCGGATCTGGATGTGTATGTGGACCATTCTTGGTACCATTCATTGAAGGGTTTGTTGCCCATTCGAAGGGAGTACATGAGGTTGGTAGATTCCAACTTGGTGTGTGATGGGACAAAATGTTTTTTGAACGAGTCCTGGAAATCGCTCCAGGTGCCGAAATCGATGTGCATAGCTGTAAGGGCTTTATTCTGTAAATCTTGAGCCCAATCTCCGGCTGGAGTCCCAATCTTGAAGTGTGTTAAGGCAGCTGATACGCGCTTGCCTTCGTCGCTGTACGTGGATTCATTGAGGTAGTAGTAATTTTCAATACTACTCCAGAAGGCATCTGCCTGGTCTTGTTTACCATCAAATGGTGCTGGGGGGGTTCCCAATAGTTTAGAACTTGGGGCGGCCATAGCTTTAGTTTGTACTGGGGTAACTGGTGGTGGACTTGGTGTCTGACTCTTGATACTGAACAATGTAGGTTGCTTGGGCATGAGCACTGGATAAATTGGTAGCTTTGATGGTCCTGAGGTGCTTGGTGATCCTTCCCGTACTGGGGTGTGTGGGCCTGATAAGCGGGCTAGAGCAGAAGATACTGTCTTGGTGGCTGCTTCTAAAAGTCCTGATACTTCTGCTTGTTCCATGTCTTCCTGGTCTGTACTAGGTGGTGGAGAGAGTTCTGATTCTTCTGCGTCTGAGTCAGGGAAGACTACTCTTCGGTTGTTTTTGTAGACCCAACAGCCATGTTTGTTTGACCAGCGGACTTCTTTACCAATGTATTTGGCTGTGAGATCGTGGTGGTTGTAAGATCCTTTGTCAAACTGGTTATAACCTGGATATGCTTCTTCGAAGTCGTCTTTGCTAAGTTTTTCTTGAGTTTCAAGGAAGGTCCAAGGGAATTTTCCGTTGGGGCTGGTGAGCTTGTGGTTGCACCAAAGAACGTGGATTAGATTGTTGTCAAGGTTATAGTGGGGTTTCAAAAAATAGGTTGGGATCTTTGCTAGTTCTTCTGGCGTAAGATCTCTTGTAGATAGGTCTTGGGGATTGCTCATTCGGTAGAGCGTCCTGATAGTTTGGATACGGTCCAACCGTCTGAATCCCAGGCGTAAAAGACTTTATATCCTTCTTGAAACTGTATTCCGTGAACAGCGCTTGGTCGTGTGCTTGGTCGGATCCAACAATATTCCTCGAATATTCCGTAGTGAGTTATTAATGTGCTGGTTTTCCACAGGAGACCTTGGAATACTAGGGGGTCTGTAGTAATGTCTCGGATGTTGCTTTGCGTATGTTGGAGGTGTAAGGGGACTTGGTGTCTCTGGAATATAAGTTGGCAGTGTTGTTTGATAACTTGGAGTTCTCTTGGGTTTCTTGTGGGTAAGGCTTTTGACAAGAAAGGTACTTCTGGAAGGTGATAGTACGTGGGTTGAGTTGCTAGGAATTGTTCTTCTTCACTACTGGTGGAAGGTTGGCATGTTGCTGAGGGGAGCTCTTGGTAACTTTGGTATGTGGGGGTTGCTCTGACTGGATTCCTTGGGTGTGTGGTTCGTGGTGGGGTTATTCTCCTAATGTCCCTATTAGGGATTACTGGAAGGGTTTCTGGAGAAGGAAGTGGTGTATCCCTTCTTGTGAACTGTCGTCTTTGTCTCCTTGGTCGCTGAGATACGTGTTGTGATGCCAGATTGACAGCCCAATTTACTGTGCTTTCAGCCAGGGTGTAACAAAAGGGATCCTTCTATATTTCAATAGAAGGTAGGTATGCTTGGCCAGGGGCCCACAGTACTACTGTTGCGTTAGGTCCGTCCTAACAATGCTCGACTTGAGCGGTGACAGAGTGGCTTAATATGCGAAGGACGACTTAGCGAATATAGATACACGTCCTAAGCAGGAACGAGATCAGGGTAAGCACTGGGGCGAAGTCCACCAGGCGTATACATCGTCGGGTGATCTGCTCTACAAGAGCCAGACGCACTAGCAGGCAGAGAGAGAGGAGGAGACAGACAAGGAGGGATGAGACGAGAATTGGATCTGAGAATTCAAGAAGACCAAGCTAAAGAGCTCGGTCTTCATGCTACGAGTCTTATATACAGTTGACGAGGAGCTTTGAAGCTCCTCCAGAATGTAAGGTACCCTATAGCAATAGTAGCTCGAACCCTACTATGACTATCCTAGGTATGAGTCAAGTCCGATACATGTGATAACCGAGGCTGACCGAGACGACTGTCCCTGACTAATATTTGGGTAGTCAGAACCCCATGAGTCCGCAGTCCGTACCGATGAGTCTGATCGCAACATCACCTCCTCTTTAGGTGCGACGTCCCGACGCTCCGAAGCCCTCCTCCTCATACCTGATCCTAGTACGCTGCAGCTGTTGCCCGACCTTCCGACCCCTACGCGTCTTCTTCTTCGTCAACTCGTGATCCACCATGGTGCCCGCCTTGTCCTCGATGCGCTCCATGACGTTAGCCATCTCCAGTCGGCGGCGGCTTGCAGTCGACTTCCCGGAAACCTCCCCCAGGGCGGTGATGAGGTCGTTGATTTGCTGATTGAGGCGCTCCTCCTCGCGCGCCGCGCCGCGGTAGCAATGGACCTCCGCAGTGAGGGAGGGGTTGTGGATAGCGTCGAGGCAGCGGTTGATGCGCGCCCGGTCCTCGAAGGCCTTGGTGAAGAGGGCCATGTCGTTGTTCGGGTAGATAGGTTTCCCGCCATAGGTGAAGCGGGGGGTGGCGTAAAGGGGTTGCGCGTAGACCTTGTCGGACTCGTCGATGATGCCCACGACCAAGGGGTCCGGCCCCATGATCACCTGGACGTAGCGGGCTTCACGCTCAACCCCGTCGGGGAGACGATGCGGAATGATATGTAGTCCGTCCCCTGATTGGCCTTGAAGCCAGTGGGGACGCGTGTGTTGAGGGTGACGAGGGGTTGATGGGCGGCAGGGCCCATGACTCCAAGGTCCCGTTTGTACATGGGGGAGCCGTCGGTGTTGAGGGAGTAGGGAGTCTCGCGTGGGTCGTCAGTGTCTGTGGTGGAACGAATGAGGGGGTGCGTAGCTGGGTAGTCGTCGGCAGCATCCTCGGCCAGACCCCAGTCCATGCCAGGAGGCGTCGATGCCTCAGCTCCTGCTGCTGCTGCTGTGCCCTCCGCAGCTGCTCGTCCCTCCACTCCCTCACGACCTCCTTCCATGGCCGCACGGGCCCAAACTTCACGTGGTACCTCGACAGGTTCAACGTCACCGTGTTCGTCAAGGTGTGGAACGAGGCTATCTGCGGCCTGGCCCTCGAGTAGGGCGCACTCTTCTTCTTCGGCGACCCCCTCACAGGTAAGAGGCTGCACCTCAGGGGAGTCGGCGGTTCCTCCGCCAGTGGGGTCGGGGAAGGCTCTGAGGATGGCGATGGCGTCCTCGCAGGTCGCAGGCCCATGGGAGGTGATGAGGGCCTCGACGACAGTGTCGATGGTGGACTGCGACAGGAGTGAACAGGAAGACATTGTGCGGAGGTATACAGGTTGAGAGGATGTAGCAGTGGTTGCTGAGGAACTTAGCTCGTGGTGAAGCCCCCTTATATGTGTTTCCTGTGTGGGGTTCAGCGCTTTGAAGTCCCTGATGGCCTGGTCGGCGAATACATCGCTCCGGTTGACCCACTGATTCTCCAAGTCGGGGTACCCCTTCCATTTCACGAGGTATTGGAGCTTCCGCGTTCTTCCGAACCTTCGCGAGTCTAGAATCTTCTCGACCTCGTATTCCTCTTCTCCGTCTACCAAATCCGGTGGTGGGCGCTGGTAATTAGGCCCATGTGTTGCTGTCTCATGATATCTGGTGAGAAGATCGGTGTGGAACACCAGATGAATGCTCCACTGTGTGGGAAGTTCGAGGCGGTAGTTGACTGGGGACATCACCTGAGCGACCCAAAAGGGGCCATGTCTTTTGGGCGCAAGTTTGGCGGTTGGTTGGTTGGTGCGCAGGGTGGCGCCCTTCGAGCCATACAAGATCGCCTTCTTGGTATCGGGGCGTGTCTTTGTGCTTGACCCATGACTTTTGTGCCTTGATGAGGAGCGCCTTGGCCTGCACCCTAGCCTCCTGGAATTGATCTATTCTCAGCGCCACTTGGGGTATGGGCGACGGCCTATCGATCCAATCAGCGCGTGGGTTGTACCCCATTAGGAGGTAAAAGGGGGACTTCCTTGTGGTCTCATGGGGCCAGTTGTTGTGTGTGAATTCCGCTATAGGGAGGTATGCCGCCCAGTTATCTTGCCGCTCATTAGTCCAGAAGCGGAGGTACTGCTCGAGCCACTGGTTGGTCCGTCCGAGGGTGGTAGGCGGTGGAAACGTTCCGTGAAATCCCCAGAATCTTACACAGTTCCCTTGTGAACTGGGACGCAAAGCGTGGGTCTCTGTCGCTGATCACCTTGGAGGGGAGTCCGAATCGCAAGAAGACGTGCTTGGTGTATAACATGGCGGTTCCTTCCGCTGTGATCTCTTCTTGACAGGGAATGAAGACGGCTGCCTTGGTACAGTCATGATCTGTGATGGTGAGGATCGAATCGAATCCCCGTGACTGGGGAAGTTTGGTGATGAAGTCCAGCGCGATGGTCTCGAAGGGGAGTGCTTCGGGGTTCGGGTAGATTGGGGACAGTGGTGCTCGGGTTGGTCGGTTGTTTGCCTTGTGTCTTTGGCAGTCGGCGCACCCTTTAACATAGTCTAGCACATCTTGAATGAGGTTCGGCCACCAGTAGGATTGTCCCACCAACTGCACAGTTTTGTTAATACCCGGATGTCCATAGACTGGTGGTGTGTGGTGAGCAGAAATGATACTTCTCTTGTCATACAGTCCGCCTGTCACCACCCATCTTCCGTCTTTGTACCAAGTGCCTTCGATCTTTTTCAGCCGATGTGCGTTTACCCATGGGCGGAGATAGTCTTCGTCTTGATAGTACATTGCATCTGGTCATTCCATCTCCTCAGGTCCGATCGTCAGAGTGTTTGGCATGATCGTCTCGACTTGCGTGGCTCGTACGAATAGTGCATCGGGGAGGACTGTTATGTCCTTGTTGTTGTTGTCCCCTTGGTTGTAGTCCGGTCGTCGGGAGAGCGCATCTGCTCTCCCATTGGCCGTGCCTTTGATGTGGTGAATCTCAAAGTCATATTCGGATAGTTCCAGTACTTCCCTTGCAATGCGTCTGCTTATCCTCTGTGGTGATCTCCAGTATTGCAGATTGAGGTGGTCGGAGAATACTTTGGTTTTGTGTGGTGAGCCCGCGAGTAGGGGCCTCCAGTGGCAAAAGGCTTTGACAATGGCCAGCAGTTCTAGGTCGTAGATGTTGTAGTTGCGTTCTGCTTCGTTCAATGTCACCGAGTAGTAGCCTATGGGGTGTCGTCTGCCGTCTTCTTTGCGTTGCAGGAGTACAGCGCCCACTGCAAAGCCTGATGCGTCTACCTCCATTTTGAATTGTTCCTTGGGGTCCGGGTGTGCCAGTACTGGTTCATTTGTGACCAGTGTCTTGAGCTTCTCGAAGGCGTCCACCTCTGCTTGTCCCCACTGCCACTCCGTGTCTTTCCTCATTAGTCTGTTTAGTGGGCGTGCATGTGTGGCGAACCCCTTGATGAAGAGGCGGTAGATGTTACGAAACCCAACTGCCGACGTTCCCGAACGCCCGCGATACGGCCCGGAGATACCGCCGCACATGGTGGAGACTCCCAAGGGTACGGTTGAGGCCAGTAGTGTTCTAGACGCGGCCAGGGCCCGGTTCCGAGAAGCCATCGAGCCACGAGAGGGCTAGGTGGATCTAGACCGATGACGAAGGATGGCGCAATCGGTCATGTGACCTTCTAGGAGGTTCCATACCTGCGCACGGACCACAGAACCCAAGAGAGCGGACTTAGCTGAGTACGAACCTTATGTACCTGCATGTATATATACCAGGCTTGTCTTCGTACTTGAGTCCTCAGACTTGAGTTACTTAGCAATACCAGCTTTGTATCTTAGGAACCCTGCTCTGTCTTGACTTGCCTTTCCTCTCGTCTTGTTCATCACTGTTCTTGCTGAGCCTCTTCGAGCTCCAGCCTCTGACCGATCTCAGTCTCCTTGTCATTGTCGTTGACATGTCCAAACCGTCATCTTCTGTGAAGCCTGCCGTGGGTCCTACGAAACATGGACGTTGCCCCGCTGGTGGCGTTACAGTAGAAGTTGCAGAAACCGAGAAAAGATCGGACCTGTTTGACCATGGTAGGCGTCGGCCAGTTGCGGATGCCAGCAACTTTGACCGGGTCCATGTGAGTCACCCCCTTCTCAAGGATTACCCCCAGGTAATCGATGGCCGGGGCGCCAAAGACGCATTTCTCTGGCTTGAAGAACAGGTCATTGTCCTTTGCAATCTGGAGTATGTCACGTACAGCTGCGATGTGGCCCACCATGCCGCTGCGAGAGGCAATGCCAATGTCGTCCATGTAGACCCGAATGGTGGTGCCCAATGGCTCGTGCTTGAGGATAACGGGGCCACAGAGGTAGTCCATCATCTCTTGGAAGGTGGGCGGCGAGTTAGTGAGGCTGAAGTACATAACCAGCAGTTCGAAGAACCCGTGGCAGGTCTTGAAGGCGGCCTTGTGCTCATCGCCGGGCTTGATGCGGACGTTGTTATACCCCCAGCGGACGTCGAGTTTAGTGTAGATGTCCGCTGTCATGAACCTAGGAACTACGGTTCGTAACTTGCGCGGTAAGGCCAGTCCGTGTCGGCCCGGTCTTACATAATCAACTTCCTAAAGGGGAAATCCGAGATCGGAGTTTGAAGTTCAAACTCCGACGATCACGTCATCGCTTATCAAGACATCTGACGACTAGAAGTCGTACCACTCCTCGATTAATCCTATTGGACTGCGGAGCAGTCACGTCTTATTGCGCAATCGACTGTGGAGCAGTCGTACGATCTCATGCATTATTCTCATTGGCTAGTATTATTAGAAAGCTTCCAGAAGCTTCCATGCACAGCACCAGTGGGAAGGCTGTAGGCCTCCCCTAAAGTACGCACAGACCTTGTACCCAGGTATATAAGCTAGAGCAATACAATGGATAGTCCCTCAGACTATCCACTTGTGACTCCCACTTGGAAAGCACCTCCTAGGCCTTTCTTCGCTATTCACCATAGCTTGGATTCGCACGCTTCTCGCTCTCCTCGTTACAGCCAAGTTACTCCACTCGTATCCCTACGTCTTCATCCTCCCTCGAGATCTCTGTCGGCCAAGTGTCCTGCACAAACACTCTGAGTGAGTGTTCATCACATCTGCATTCCCCAGGTCCGTGATAAGTTCTTGGATGAGCGGGAGAGGGTATTGGTTACGCATGGTGAATGAGTTGATTTTTCGGTAGTCCTGGACAGGTCGGAGCTTTCCGTCCTTCTTCTTAACAAAGAAGAAGGGCGAGGCATAGGGGGACTTCGACGGTCGAATGTACCCTTTTGCTAGTTGTTCGTCCAAGAACACCCGGAGGGCTATGTCTTCATCGCGCGACATGGGGTAGATCTTGCAGTCAATGGCGTCTGGCGCGTCCTTCTTGAACTCGATAGCATGGTCCCAAGGTCGCGAGGGCGGGAACCGATGGGACTCTTCTTCACTGAATACCTTTGCGAAGTCCTTGTATTCTTCTGGTATCTCGGTGGTGCCTGTGAACTGCTGTGCTTCGATGGCTAGATTCGTGGCGGTGGTATGCGCTTTGACCGTGTCCCATTCGTTGTAGAGCTGCTGTATTGCGCCGCGCTTTTCTTCATCGCTGAACTCTTTGGTGGGAGCGAACGCGATGGTCACCCCCTTGTCCCTAGGGTGTATGGTGCAGAGGACTACTGGGTACGCGTCTTCTTTGATGACTGCATGTTGCCAGCTGATTTGTGGTTCGTAGGCGGCTAGCCAAGGATAGCCAAGGACGATGTCTTCGTTTCCTGTGTCGGTGAGCAGGAACCTCATCGTTTTGTGGGTTCCTTTGGTCTGAACATCGAGGTCTGCGCAGTGCGTGATTAGTCCTGCTTTATTTTCTGAGTTGTCGATGTTCCATATCTTTTTGGGGGTCTCCAATTCTTGGAGACCGATCCCCATCCGCTTAGCAAACACGGGTTTAATAAAACTGTCTGTGGCTCTGGAGTCCACTAGTGCTTTTACTTCGGCCATGTTGTAACTTGTTCGAACGGAAACTGGGATTTGTAACGATCGATAGCGTGTGATGATTACAGAGTTACAACGGAGCACCCTCACCCAGGCCGACGGGTTCAGGCATTTTGAAAACCCTCCTTTCCCCATAGATCTTGGAGGACCAGGTCTTTTACTTCGTCCGAGGCTCCAGCCACTCCCTGGAGCCATTCCTGCGCTTGCTGTTGCGGGGTCATTGCCACGTGTACTTCGACCCTTGGTTCTTGTGTATAGTACTCCGCCTCTGACCTCCGATTACTGCTACTTGACACGGCGTCTCGGTTCTGTGGGCAGTAGCAACTGAAATGCCCTTTTTGGTTGCAGGTATAACAGATGACTTCCCTTGCGTCTTGGGGAAGCCCCCTTCCTCTGCCTCGCGTCCTGGGCCCTCCCCTGGGCGGATAGGGTGGCCGCTGTTGGTTGCCGAGTATAAACTCTGCTCCGGCGAGTCTCCCCTGAGTGCCTTCGGTCTCCATCCCTCGTGCCCTGGTTCGATCCGCCGAGGTATCCATGGCGTTGGGGTTTTGCTGATGGGGAAGGTTCCTTGGGCCCCATCCACTCTGTGGGGGTCCCCAGGTGCTGGGACGTGGAGTAGCTTTCGGGGTGGAAGGTTTTATTGAATTGAGACATGCCTGTAGGTGCAGATACTGCTGCTGCTTCTTCATCGCCGCCTGTTTCCATGCTTCGAACGTGGTGGGTTCGTATTGTTCGTAGACTTTGGTGAACAGCCCCTTCGGCAGTCCTGCCGTGAATAGGTCTATCATTTGAGGGGCGTCGAGGTTGTAGTCAGCTTGTCGAGTGAGACGTTCAAAGGTGGCTACATAGCTATCAATGTCTCCGTCCTTCATGTGGACTCCTTTGCGTAGTTCTGCCTGCACTTGCTCCTTCTCCATGGTGTTTGAGAACCTTCTGGTGAAGGCACGAAGGGTTTCTTCCCAGAGGCATCGAGTGTGCTCGGGAAATCCGGCTTCTGTCTGGCGCATCAGCCAGTCAGTCATGTACATTACCCATTCGTTGACTAGGTCTCCCTGGATGTAGCCGAGGAAGAGGAGTGATCGGCGGTAGTAGTTACGCATGATGTCGCTTGTGCTGTTAATTCCTTGGTAGAGGTTCCACTGCGCCCTGAACTGCAGGGCCTTGGTGCGGTCGCCATTGAAGACCATGGGTGTGTTACCTTGGAGCCTGTCTGACGATCGAGCCTGGTTGCCGATGGGGCCTACTCCTGGGAATCCGCCTCCTCTGGGTGGCGCTCCCCCGCCTCCGTGTGGGTAGCCTCTTCCTGGACCTCTTCCTGGCGGCCCCCTTCCTTCAGGAGGGTCTGGTTCATCGGGTCCGATGGCTCTCATCAGAGCTGCGTCATCTGCGGTCATCTGATGCCCAGTGTCTGGGTGGATAGGGAGCAGGTCTTCAGGGGTTCCGTCATGTGGTTGTTGTATGGGGTCCACCTGAAGCGTGTACGTTGGTTCTAACTGTGTGGTTGTCATCTCATCTGGTGGGTGAATCACTATGTGCTCAGCTTGTGGTGCTTCGTCAAGCGTAATCCCTGCGGCTCGGTTTGCTAGGTTGGTGAGTTCTTCCTTGTAACGTCTACCACGGACGTTTGCCTGACTTAGGCACTTCGGGTCGTGATGATCCTAGGGGGATAGTAATTCCTGTTGGCTGGGGTAGTATGATGCTGGTTAGGATGAGGGAATAGACGCTCCTCTGGTCCTGCTTTGTATCCGTGGAGATCGTCTCCCTGTTGCAATCCGCTGGGTACCATAGGAGAGACTCGAAGGTTGTCCCAAGAGTCGTGATCGATGACGTAGAAGGTAGTGTAGTGACGTGCGACGCGTTCGTTGTGATAGAGGAAGACTTGGTGATAAGTTGCGTCCAATGGATAATCCACTGCCCAGTCGGGACTTGGGATAAGTCACGGGGATCCCTGGTCTAAGGGGATATGCCGGACGACTCACTTAAAGGGGGAGTCCCTCTAGCGTAGAAGATGAGAATCGAGTGGTATTCGAAGAAGACCAAGATGCCCTTCTTGGTCTTCACAGGCAAACTACTTATACAGGTACACGCGGGCTTTCAAGCGCCGCTTCAACTACTACTAGCCAATCGTGTAAGTAGAGCAAACCCTAGTACGACTGTCCTAGTAGTGAGTCATGATCCGAGCTGTATCGTACACAATCACATGTAGTGCCCATCACGGGTAACCCGTGGGTCACTCGGGCCTTACCCGTCCCGCACCCGTGTGAAACCCGTACCCGTGCTCACGGGTATGGGTACCAGTCACAACGGGTATGGGTACTTGTGGGTTGTGCGGGTATGAAATCCCACGCGGGTTCGCACTGCGGGTTGGCCTGGCAAACTTAACATATTGCCAGTGTGCCGCGCAGCCCTTACAACGGGGCAGAGCGTTCAACATCGGTACTACTCGGAAACATCGTTCCAACCACTATCTAGCTCCACCTCACACCCTTGTACATCAGGAAGTTTCGCCGCGTCAAGTACATCCCTGTCCTTCACCAAACCCATCCTACTCCAAGCACCCAGACACATTGATGCACGCGTGGACTCAACCGAGAGTCCATTCCGAACGTGAGACAGAACGAGTCTTCCCTTGCTGAAGACTCGTTCAACGTCAACTGAAGTAGCTGTAGGGGTTGTCAGATCAGGTATGGGAGACCTAATGATGTAACTTACCCGGTATCGACAAGTAGTCTAATGCCATCCGAGAGAGACGGGGATAGACTGCTCGATTCTTGACCCACCACGCGGACGCGTCCTTGACGTCTTCAACAGGATATCCAAGGTATTCTTGGAGCTCGTCCTTGAGCCCAGAGGTGAGGTGGCAGGCAGAGGTCGATGGTAGATCGTCGAAGATGTTCGGCTTGCCGGTGGTGCCAATGGGCCTAGTAGTCTAAAAATGTTCGAAGTGAGTGGGAAAAGGACATTGTAGTATGCGTAATACGTACATCCTGCATGCAAGCAACAACCTCGTCGATGGGGAGGGACGCATATGCTCGCAAAAACTCATCGCGGACAATTGCAGTTGCAGCGATAATCCATGTCTCGTCCCAGTTGGCGTTGCGGAAATATTGAAGTTTGTGTCGTGGGTGCAAGACTGTTCAACAGGATCAAAAACGAATGAACAATCAAGGGAAGTACTCACTCATGACTATTCGGTACACTTCTGAGTTATCAGTCATCTCATAGTATTTGTTGAGGTGAGCTTTTCCGAGTGTCAGCGAAGTGCGAATAGCAAACGAGTACTTAGGGTCTTGGCTTGCAGTGGCAAGATGTGCGTCGATGTGATCCATTGTGGGTATCACAGTGGCGAGGTTTGGCGTTGAACGCGAAAAGAAGATAGTTGCGTCCTTGAATAGCTGGGAGAGGGTGAGCAGCGGGAATGGGGAAAACGATGAGCACAACATACTCCCAATACATCGCACAGTTGTTGAACGAGCCCCCATTCCTCCTCGTCTAGCTCGTACTTTCTCATGTCCCTGTCACCGGAAATTTCGTCAATTACCGTGCGATATTCGAGAGCAAATACGAGCATGTCATATGTCGAATTCCAGCGTGTTGCGACGTCACGCGGCATCATCCGAATGGCAAGGGAGTCAGAAGGGCTACCATCGTTCTTGAGATCTTCAAGGATCTGAATCCAGCAAGGGAGCAGGGCTGTTGTGGAGTTTTTGATTGTGTACGCTAGTTTTCGTAGCTAAACTCAGTTGGACTACCGTGAGTACCAGTTTCGGTTTGTTCAGCTGAGTTTGAACTTACCTTTACCAGTACCAGCCGCACTGGGCGCACGGTTGTATCAAGCTCGTCTTGATCCTTCTGTGACATCCTTTTGTGTGGATCAACCCATCCCTCCTCTCTATCGTCGTCATCCTCGCTTCCATCACCTCTCTTATCCATCTCTTCCCCCTCCATGTCGATTTCCCCGGCAAGGTCTACCAGCGCCGCATCGGGCACTTTGTCTGCCCTTGCTTTTGGCATGTCGAATTGGCGAAGAATTACCTTTACGACTAGGTTCAAGATATGTGTGAAGCAATGGGTTCGATTCGCAGCACCCGGAAACACGACAACTAGGTCAGCAAGCACATCAATCATTTTATCGTTCGGTGATGCGTTATCGCATGTAACACTGAGAATCTGATGTGCAAGGTCACGGTAAGTCGCTTGTTCTTATCAAATGACCTAGCAAACTTACCTTGTGTGCTATCCCAAAGTCAGCCAGGATTTTTGCGAACGCCGATGCGAGATTCGCGCCAGAATGGGACTTTGCGACCTCAACAAGGTCGAGGAGAAGACACATCGACTTGCCGTTCTGTTTGAAGTGGACAGTCACTGCAACATACGCCTTGTGGTTAGGCGAGGTCCACGCATCCGTCCCAAAGCTGAGGGTGCCATCGTGTTCCTGGATAGGTGAGTCAATTCATTTGGCCTAAGACGTCGTATCGCTGACCAAAACCTCACCTGGAGCATCTTCGCAATCCTACTCCGGACCTTTTTGAACACCTCTTTGACATCGCGCGAGACAGTGGCAACAGAAGGTATGTAATATTCCGGTCTACCCGTCTTCATGAGGCGTTGAAACCCTGGATCGTTGACGATGGAAAAGGGTCGCATACTTTCCGATACCCAGCGCACAATCTCAGCCCTGAGCTCCGCATTAGATAGTTAGATAGTTATCGATTACCACGAACCTGGTTTCGGCCTTATTGTGTTGGCGATGAGAATAAGTAACGCGTCCTTTTCCCTTCCACTCAAAGATTGCGGTGAGTGATCCATCTTTTCCCTTCTTGACATTTTCTAACCCTTTCCGAACGCTCCTTATGTCGCTACAAGCATCTGCATTACGCAAGATCTCATCTCCCCAACACAGTCGTGCGTGCTTGCGCAGGTTTCCTGTCGAGTTGTGATCAGATGTATCAAGGTAACGTCGGACCATTCTCGGGTTTTTGCCGCGTCCCTTACAATTCGATGCTGTGCACCTAAATTCGTGGACACACCGCCCATCAACCATCACAATGGATGGGGTTGGCTCGAAGAATGCGTAGACCTGAGCAACCCATTCGAGAGATAGTCGTTCTGATGGGAAATCAGGTGAGCCAATGTTTAGTTTTCTGACTTTGTTTTACTCACTGCGTTGTCCTTCTGCGGTTTCAACAGGTTTCGCTAGCTTGTCTCCGTCATCATCACCCTCTGTGGTGTCCTCAGGTACCAAGACTGGATCGTTATCCAGTGGGTTGACACTGTCACGCGTGCTGACAGCCTCAAGAAGGGTGTTCGGTTGCTCATTGACTGGTGTAGTATTGTCCTCGTCCTCGACGTCTTCGACTGATGCCTGTCTTTTCCGAGGTTTTACAGCCGCCGCCTGAGCAGTGTCAGCAGAGCGCTTCAGGCGCTTCGTGACCGCGTTACTCTCTGCACCTACAAAGTTCTCGTCGGTAATTCGAGAAGCCACCTTCCTTTTTCTCTGTCCAAGTTGCATTATGAGAGTGTTGCAAAGGTTGACGGAGTTGGGGGATATTGGAATGGTAGTTGACTATCTCGGTAAATTTCTCGTGGCATAATAGTTAATGTACACTAGTCGCGGTGCGGTGATTGAAGTTGAATGCTAGACACTGTTAGTGGTTCCTCAAAAATACCCGCCATACCCGTCGCGCGGGTACGGTATTTTCCCGGGTATCTGAACTGTGACCCGGACCCGGACCCGCCAAACCCGTACCCGGGTACCCGCACAGGTTTAGAAACCCGTGACGTGCACTAATCACATGCACCGGAGCTTACCCGGCTGACTGATCCTACTAAGTCCATGACGATATGCTGCTGATGCAGTGTCATACCCTTGTACGTCAGTGTCCACTTCCGGGCCGAAACGCTCTGTTAGTCCGATTCGTAACATCACCCCCTTTTCAGGGTCGAGCCCCCAGGCTGACCGTACTGCAACGCCTCCCTTATGAGGGCGACACGCTGCCCCTCCTCCATCCCTGGGCGGTATGAGTCCTGCTCGTTCTCGATGCGGTTGATAGCGTTGGCGCGCTGGAGCCTGAGGACGCACTGGCGGCGCGTCAACCCAATTCGATCCAGCTCGACGATCTTCCTCCTCAACTCCTCCTCCTTGGCGGCATACCCCGCTTGAAGACACCTGTAGCAGTGTACCTCCACTGTGAGGGTCAGGTCCTTCATGCCCAACAGGGCTCTGTCGATGGACTCCTTGAGCTCCCCCTCTCTGTCAAGGTAGACCAAGTCGTCGTCGGTGTAGGTGGGGGAGGGAACATTGTATTCGGGTGCGGTGTGCACCGACTTTCCGTACTGCTGGTCGCTGCCTCGTCGGTAGGCGAGGACGAATGGGTCCGCTGTAAAGACAAGCTGCGTATAGCGAGCTGGGTGCAGCCTCCCCTGAGCGTCGCAAATCTGAAAGGGGATGTAATGGACTCCCCTGTTGTGGTTGTACCCGTGGGGTGGCGGAGTCTCCACCCTGCGTCGGGAAACCGGACTGTGTTCCTCCGCACGATATCTGCGGAGCGCGGGTCGAGAAGCGCGCGGCATATGGAGCGGTTCCCCATCTGTGGAGCATAGTGGTGGGGTTTCTTCGCTTGTCGTTGTGAGGTGGTTCCCGTAGGTGAGGTGTTCGTTGAGGGGGCAGTGCTCGTTGGATAGATACCGGTCATAACTCCGGTCTTCTTGAATCTGAGCCTCGTTGGTACGGGAAGGCGGTCGTGTGGGAACGTAGCTCGTAAACGCTGCGCTTTCTGTATGAGGAGACGCAGGCGATGGACTGCGGGATGATCCCACTGCGGTGACAGAGATCGCAGAAAGGAGGGATGGTATGGGGGACATTGGACGACTTGCTCTTGGTTGAAGGGGCTGGGGAATCGACAGGGGTGACGATGGCGCGTCTTGGACAATGAGGCTGGGTTGTACGGCAATTGGGAGGAGGTCGTCGAGGACATAGTGTACTTCGACAGCGGGCATCAGATTCTGAGGATGTATGAGTGGAGAGGAATGTATGAGTGGGGGATGGAGACGTCTCTTCCAAAAACCCTGCGCTTATATGTGTTTCTCTGGCGGGGTTTGAACGTTTGAAGTCCCGAATTGCATCGTCGGCGAATATGTCATCCTTCGAGACCCACTGATTGTCTGAGTCAGGGTAGCCACGCCATTTGACTAGGTATTGCAATTTCCTGCTTCTGCCAAACTGCCGAGAGTCTAGAATCTTCTCGACTTCGTACTCCTCTTCGCCGCCCACTAGATCCGGTGGGGGGGGCTGATAGTTTGGTCCGTGTGTGGGAGTTTCGCGATAAGGGGTCAGAAGGTCCGTGTGAAACACTGGGTGAATGCTCCACTGCGTGGGAAGTTCTAGGCAATAGTTGACTGCAGACATCACCTGAGTAACCTTAAACGGGCCGTGTCTTCTGGGTGCAAGCTTTGTGGTTGGCTGATTGGTGCGTAGGTGGCGCCCTTCGAGCCACACGAGGTCCCCTATTTGGTACTTGGGCGTATCTTTGTGTTTGATCCACCCCTGCTGCGCTTTGATCATCAGTTCCTGGGTGCGCGCTCTAGCCTTTCTGAACTGTTCGACTCTTAGTGCCACTTGTGGGATAGGGGACAGGCGATCGGTCCAATCAGCGCGTGGGTTGTATCCCATGAGGAGGTGAAATGGGGATTGTCAGGTAGACTCATTAGGCCAGTTATTGTGCGTGAACTCTGCCATTGGTAAGTAGTGGGTCCAGTCGTCCTGCCTTTCGTTGACCCAGAATCGCAGATATTGTTCTAGCCATTGGTTGGTATGTTCGGATTGTCTGTCGGTCCTTGGGTGATATGCCGTTGAGATGTTTTGTTCTATCCCTAGGATTCGACATAGTTCGCGGGTAAACTTTGATGCAAAACGTGGATCTCGATCACTGATGATGCGCGCAGGCAGTCCGAACCTGGTGAAGATGTGTGTCACGTACAGGGCCGCAGTTCCTTCCGCGCTTATTTCTTCTAGGCATGGGATGAATATTGCAGCCTTGGAACAGTCGTGATCCGTGATGGTTAGTATGGAGTCACATCCGTTTGATAGGGGTAGTTTGGTGATGAAGTCCAGCGCTATGGTCTCGAACGGAGTTGCTTCTTGTCTGGGAAATATTGGTTGTAGTGGTGCGCGCGTTGGGCGGTTGTTGACCTTGATTCGTTGACAATCTGCGCATCCTTTGACGTAGTCCTGTGCTTCTTGTCGCAGTCCTGGCCACCAATAGTATCTTTCCACCAGCTTGATTGTTCTGTTGATGCCAGGATGCCCATGAACAAGTGTGTCATGGTGGGCTTGAAGTAGTCGTGTTCGCTCATGTTGGTCTCCCGTGACTACGCGCCGTCCTTCTTGGTACCAGGTGCCTTCGATCTTTTTGAGCTGGTGGGGGTCTACCCATTTTCGTAGTGTCTCCTTGTCTTGGATATACACTGGGTTGGCCGGCTGCATCTCCGCTACCTCGATCGTCGGATTTGTTCGTATTGGGTTATCCGTGGTATCCATTTCTGCTGCTCTAACGAAGACGTGGTCGGGTAGGATGGTGATTTGTTCATTATCGTGTTCTCCTTGGTCATAGTCTGGCCTCCTAGATAGTGCATCTGCTCATCCATTGGCTGTGCCTTTAATGTGATGAATTTCGATGTCATATTCTGAGAGTTCGAGCACCTCCCTGGCTACGCGTCGGCTGATCTTTTGAGGGGATCTCCAGTACTGCAAGTTCATGTGGTCGGAGAATACTTTGATCTTGTGTGGTGATCCTGCGAGGTACTGTCTCCAGTTTTGCAGCGCCTTGACTATTGCTAGTAGTTCTAGGTCGTAGATGTCATAGTTCCTTTCTGCGGCGTTGAGTGTGCTTGAGTAGTATGCGATGGGGTGCCGTTTATTGTCCTTGGCTTGTTGGAGGAGTACTGCTCCGACTGCGTATCCCGATGCGTCTACTTCTAGTTCGAAAGGTTGATCTAGTTCTGGGTGTTTGAGTACTGGTTCTTCCGTGACTAGGGTTTTGAGCTTGTCAAATGCTTGCTGTTGTTCCGTTCCCCATTGCCAGTCCGTGTCTTTGCATGTGAGTTTGTTGAGTGGTCGTGCGTATGTGGCGAAATTTCGGATGAAAGCGCGGTAGAAGTTACAGAACCCTAGGAAAGATCGCACCTGTTTGACAGTCTTTGGGGTAGGCCATTGTTTTATACCCGAAATTTTGATAGGGTCCATGCGGATCACCCCCTTTTCAATGATTACCCCCAGGTAATCGAGGGATGAGGAGTGAAAGGTGCATTTTTCCGGTTTCAGGTATAGGTCATGTTGTTCCAAGAGGTCTAGTAAGTTGTGGATCGCCTCTGTGTGTGCTTGTTCTGTTGTCGAGGTGGCAATGCAATGTCGTCCATATATACGCGAATGATGGTTCCTTTTGTTTCGTGGTACTCGATGAGTGGTTTGCAAATGTGGTTTCATCATGGCTTGGAAGGTGGACGGTGAGTTTGTCATGCCAAAGTACATTACCAGAGGTTCGAAGAAGCCTTTTTTGGTTTTGAATGCCGCTCGATGTTCGTGTCCTGGTTTAACCCGGATGTTGTTGTAACCCCCATCGGACGTCGAATTTGGAGAATATCCAGCCCCCGCTAAGATCTGCTATAAGTTCCGGTATAAGGGGGAGTGGATATTGGTTGCGTATGGTCCATTTGTTGAGTTCTCGGTAGTCCTGTACCGGGCGTAGTTTCCGTCCTTCTTTTTGACGAAGAAGAAGGGTGATGCGTACTGTGATTTGGAGGGGCGTATATATCCTTTTGCCAGTTGTTCCTCCAGGAAGTCGTCCAGTGCCTTTTCTTCGGTTTGGTTGAGAGGGTAGATTTTGCAGCTGATGGCGTCCGGTGCGTCGGGTTTTAAGTCAATAGCGTGATCCCAGGGTCTGGAAGGGGGAAGCGATGTTGATTCCTCTTTGCTGAATACCTTTGCGTGTCTTTTGTATTCTTCGGGGATTTCCTTCTTTTCTGTGTACTGTTGTGCCAAGATGCTAGTTCTGTGCCGTTGTTCGTAGGTGTACCGGGTGTGATTCCTCTTCCAGTTCCTGCACTATCCGTTCCTTGTTTTCATCTTCTATTTTTGTTACAAGTTGTCGGATTTCTGCTTTGGCTTTCGTGAGGTCGAAAGGTTTTCTCGGATTGACCGTTCGTATGATGATGGGGTATTGTTTGGTGTCCAATGTGGCGGTTTGCCCAGTGTATTCTGGGTTGGAAAGTTGCTAGCCAGGGGTAGCCTAGGATGAGGTCTTCTCCTCCGACGTTTGTGACTAGGAACTGGATGTCCCTTGATCTTTTTGTCAGTTTTACATTGAGGGCAACGAAGTGAGTGATTTTTCCCTCCTTTGTTGTGTGTCCCATCGATATTCCATATGTTGCGGGGATTTCTAGCTCTGGGGTTCCCAAGCCCATTCTTTTGACGAAGTCCGGATGTAT
>JAKELH010000645.1:0-41140 GCA_021525015.1 Lactarius pseudohatsudake | reverse complement strand
CGTAATGAAAAAACGCTGCAAGGATCTAAGGCCAAAATATCCAACGAATTGATGAACATCTAAAAAATGACTTACACCAAATAACAAACCACCCAGACCTAGATCAGACGAAAACGTCCAAAGTAACGAGCCTTCCTGGCGAGCGAACTAGCACACCTAGAAAAAATCCGAGCGCGTGACCTGAAGGACAACACCAGAGCAACCCTAGCATTCCAGGGAGAAAAACTAGCCGGGGCGTGGTCAGCCATCAACAAAGATCGCAAGCCGAGAGACCTCATATACCACCTAAAGATACCAAACTCAAACCCCCCGATCTACGAAAGGGAGACCTGGAAAATGGTAGAGCTAGCCCGGAACTACCACCACGACCTACAACAAGACGGGATCATACTAGAGACGAACTCACCAGAACACCACCAAGCAACCCAAAAATCCCTGAATGAGATCCCGAACTCCCAGAAAATACCAGCCACATCGAACGACGAATCGAACTGGGAAATAACACCCGAACATGTAGAAAATGCCCTACAACTGGCAAAAAACGGGTCCGCGACCGGGTTGGACGGATGCCCATATGAACTCTGGAAAGCCCTAAACACCCGCTTCACGAATGCAAAACTATTAAATAGAACCGGCTTTGACATAGTAGGAGCACTGACCAAAGTCTTCCAAGACATCCAAGAACACGGAGTAGACGAAAGAACCGGGTTTGCTGA
Source organism: Lactarius pseudohatsudake (assembly GCA_021525015.1). Classification (NCBI taxonomy): domain Eukaryota; kingdom Fungi; phylum Basidiomycota; class Agaricomycetes; order Russulales; family Russulaceae; genus Lactarius; species Lactarius pseudohatsudake. The sequence goes on along the minus strand of JAKELH010000645.1, from coordinate 40,424 downwards.
TGGATGGATGTGCCCGATATATAAGAAAAAAGACCCAACTGAAATAAGTAACTACCGACCGATAACACTACTAAACACGGACTACAAATTACTAACAAAAGTGCTCGCCGTCCAACTAATGAAGCCAATACACTTGCTAGTCCACCCGAACCAAGCTGGATTCATACCCAAAAGATCGATATTCGACCACATCCGATTAGCAAAAACGATAATTAACTACGCCGAAGTAATGGAAGAAAACGGCTCAATTGTGGCCCTAGACCAAGAAAAAGCATATGACAAAATACGACACGACTACCTCTGGAAGACACTGGAAGCCTTCAACCTCCTGCTCCCCTTCATCAAAACCGTAAAAGCCCTCTACCAACATGCCCACACGAAAGTCGCAATAAACAGGGTATTCAGCTCCCCATTCCAAGTCTCACGCGGCGTCCGCCAGGGCGACCCTCTATCATGCGCACTCTTCGACCTCGCCATCGAACCACTAGCATGCAAGCTAAGGAATGACCCAGGAATACACGGCATATCCATCCCAGGTCTAGAGGAAAAACTAATAGTCAACATGTTCGCGGATGATACGACACTATACCTGAGCGAAAATGATAAATTTGACAAAATTGAGCCAATCCTAAAAGACTGGTGTGAAGCATCCGGAGCCAAGTTCAACATAGAAAAAACGGAAATAATCCCAATCGGAACCGAGACCCACAGACTCACTGTAGCCACCACGCGGAAAATAAACCCACAGGACCAATCCCAACTAAGCGAACAAATTCACATAGCAAAAGACGGAGAAGCGGTGAGATCTCTAGGGGCCTGGATAGGCAACAAAACAAATGACCTGACACCGTGGGAGATAGCCCTTGACAAGATAAGGAAAAAACTCGAAAGATGGCTCAGAACACACCCGACGTTATACGGTAAACACCTGATAATACAGGCCATAATCGGCGGACACACCCAATTTATGGCGAAAGCCCAAGGCATGCCAACCCACATCGAGGAAGCGTTAACCAAAATGATCCGAGACTTCATATGGGACCAGAACACGTCCCCAAGAATCGCCCTCGAACACCTATACAAACCACTCGAAGAAGGCGGCCTAAAAATCCTCAATATCAAGGCCCGAAACGAAGCGATAGAAATCATATGGCTAAAAGCGTACCTGAACCTAACCCCCTCCCGCCCAGCCTGGGCAATAGTCACAGACATCCTAATAAATGCGGCAGCCCCGCCCGGAACATCCGCAATCGCACGCGCCAACACCTTTACACAATCATGGAGACCACCCTCCAAAGGCCCTCGCGCCGCAACCCTAGGAGCCCATAACATCAGAATGCTCAACACAGCGAAAAAATACAACACCAACCTAGCAGCAATCTGCCTGTCGACAGAACTCCGCATGAAACTACCCGCATGGTACCACCCATTCGCCAGACCACGCCCAATGACCAACGCAACATCACAATGTCTACTAAGGAAGCACAACATCAAGACCGTCGCGCAACTAGTAAAAATGGTCAAAAACTTAGAAGAGAGACAAAGAGACGGAACACACACCCCGACGCCCGCATGCACATGCACCGCGTGCTCCCAGGAGAAAACAGGAGGCTGTGAGAACCCACACGCATGCGCAAAAGAGGCCATGACGAGAATACATGAAATCGCCCCGAAATATAATCCCCTCCAGATCGGAGAACAACACAACAACCTGTCCCTAACGCACCGAAGGAAAGCCAACAACGTCCTAGTGAGACGCAACAACAAAGAAATCTTATTTGACCCATCGATAACCTGCAAAGACAACGTTGCGGAATGTTTCAGAATATTCACGAACTCGGAACACCCACCGCCCATATCCGCATGTAGATTCTACGCGCATGGACTCAACCTGAACCCCCTAAAAATCGAAATCTATACCGATGGCGCCTGCTGGAACAACGGAAAAGCGAACGCGAGGTGCGGAGGGGGTATATGGATAAACCCAAACCACGGGAGAAATGCTGCCATAAGGGTCCCAGGTGTTACGCCGCCACTGGCGTGAGTCCGACTTGGACAGCGAAAGGGCGTTTCGACGACTTAGCGAATTCTTGCGACTTTATGGTCACGTGACACGAATACACGGCTTCCGAATGCACGTGATCGTAAGGGGCACTAGGGTGTATTCCACTAGGCGTTCGTGAAGGCCGACTTGCTCTACTAGAGACAAGCGGGCGAGATAGCAGACACTTAGGAGGAGCACGAGGAGAGGATGTGTGATGGCGATTGAAGAAGACCAGAATGAGGACTTCTGGTCTTTGCGTTATACTACTTATACATGTACTGAGGCAGCTTTAAAGCTCCTCCTGAATCTGAACGACTAGTAGCGTAAGTAGCTCGAACCCTACTATCGCTACTACTAGGAATGAGTCATAGCATCACCACAAACATGTGATACTACGACGGCTGACTGATGCGAGTCCATGACTAATTACGACTTACTAAGGGAGTCATCACCGTACAGTAAGCGTCCACAAGTCGAATCGTGACATCACCCCCTTTTCAGCTGCGACGACCGCGTCGCCGAGTAGGCCCGACTCCTCCCATCCATCCTTCCTGTGTCTCCGTGATCCTGTCCCACGCGTTTGCCATCTCGAGTCTGAACTTACTCCGGCCCAACTCCCCCTGCACCCCTCCAAGCGCCTGGGACAAGGCGTGGAGCCGTTGCTCCATCCTCTCGGCCTCGCGCTTGTACGCTCGGTAGCAGTGCAGCTCGGCTTTCAGACTTACGTCCTTCAGCTCATTGACGGCGCGAACCACTCGGTGTTGATTGCTGTGTCCGCCGACGAAGGCGTACATGTCTTCGGCGAGGTAGTGGGGCTTACCGGCTTCGCGCACTTGCGGCTCGGCGTACAGCGGCTTGGAGTACACCTTCTCGCTGTCGTCCACCAGGGCGAGGACGAGGGGGTCGGGGTTCATGACAACTTGAACGTACGCCGCCTGGGCTGTGTTGCCGGCGGCGTCGGTGATGGGGTAGTGGACGAAGTCCTCCCCGCGGTTGTGCTTGTACCCGTGCGGCGCGTGACGCGCGCTGCTGCCGAGGTATCGGAGGCGGGCTGCCGGGTACGGCGCTACGTCGCCGTCAATGGTGATACGGCCGCGATAGAGCGGTCGCCCGGTGGTGTCGCACGAATACGGGGTTTCGAGGACGTTGTCAGAGTCGGTGGCGGTGATGATATAGGGGTGCTCAGCTGGGTAGTAGTCCCTTAGGACTCCCTCGGCTTGTTCGTACACTGCCCTTTCAGCGTCTCGGTGAACCACCGGCGTCGCCAGAGGATCTTGGTTCTCCTTATCGCTGCCGCTCGCAGCTGGGACTTCTCCCACTGACGCGCCTCGGGCTTCCAATCCCGTCCTCTCATCCACTCCTCCCATCGCTTCGTCGCCACTGTCTTCTTCGTCTTTGATCCGGTAATGGACTCGTACCGGGAGAGGTCGAAGTGGGGGGCTCTCACCGTCGCGGAGAGCTGTACGAAGCCCACGCACTTCGGCCTCCGTGTAGGGCTGGGCGTGGAGGCGTTGGCCGGCGGCGTCGAGGAGCCAGTAGGTCGGTGGGTCCTCGAGGTTGTCAATGTCGGTGATGCATTGGACGTTGGAGAGGGCATTGCGGACCTCTTCGTGGGTGAGGTTGTTGAGCCCGAAGGCAGCGAGAGAGGGGGTAGCGGTGGAAGAGGGAAGAGACATTGTTGAGTGAGGAGTGAGGAGTCCAGTGTGAGGAGATGGGGGAGACTTAGCGTCGTTTCCTTCGCTTATAACCCTTCCGACTCGACTGTGTTCAAACTCCGCTATGGCCTTATCTGCGAATATGTCATCTTTGTTGACCCACTGATTCTCCGAGTCGGAGTATCCCTTCCATTGGACGAGATATTGAAGTTTCTTGTTCCTGCCGAATCGCCGAGAGTCTAGAATTCGTTCGATTTCATATTCTTCTTCCCCATCTATGAGATCCGGTGGCAGGCGTGGGAAGTTCCTCCCGTGCATGGGCGTTTCGCGATAAGGTGTGAGTAAATCGATGTGAAACACCGGGTGAATACTCCACTGCGTGGGAAGTTCGAGTTTGTAGTTGACGGGCGATAGTACCTGAGTTACGCGAAAGGGACCGTGCCTGCGTGCGGCGAGTTTGGCAGTGGGTTGATTGGTGCGGAGATGTCGTCCCTCCAGCCAGACTTGGTCTCCCTCTTGATACTTTGGCGTCGCCTTGTGCTTGATCCAGAGCGTTTGAGCCTTCTTGATCAGTTCCTGGGCGTTCTGCCGCGCTTCTCGGAACTGTTGCAGTCGCGTGAGTACGTGAGGGATAGGGGAGGGCTTATCGATCCAGTCAGCGCGCGGGTCATACCCCATCATGAGTGCAAATGGGGATGTCTTGGTCGCTTCGTGTGGCCAGCTGTTGTGCGCGAATTCCGCCATCGGGAGAAAGTGCGCCCAGTTATCTTGTCGCTCGTTTGTCCAGAACCTTAGATACTGTTCGAGCCATTGATTGGTCCGTTCGGACTGCCCGTCCGTGCGCGGATGATAAGCGGTCGATATGTTTTGATGGATTCCCAGGATGCGGCATAACTCTCGGGTGAACTTGGACGCGAATCGGGGGTCTCGATCACTGATGATTTTGGTCGGTAGTCCAAATCGTCTGAACACGTGAGTGACGTATAAGGCTGCGGTTCCTTCCGCTGTGATGTCTTCGGTGCATGGGATGAATATGGACGCCTTGGTGCAGTCGTGGTCCGTTACGGTGAGAATGGAGTCATGGCCTTGGGAAATCGGTAATTTAGTGATGAAGTCAAGGGCTATAACTTCAAATGGCTTAGCGTCTGGAATCGGCGTGATAGGCACTAGGGGGGCTTTCGTGGGTCGGTTATTGACTTTGTGGCATTGACATTCCGCGCATCCTTGGACGTAGTCGGTCACGTGTTTCAACATGTGAGGCCACCAGTAGTGCCGTTCGATGATACGTGCCGTGCGTTTGATGCCTGGGTGTCCGTATATGAGGGGGTCGTGATGATTCCGGATGATGGTACGGATGTCGTCTGTTCCGCCAGTGATGACTCTGGCTCCTTGCCTGTACCAGACGTCGTTGACCTTCTTGAGTTTGTGAGCGTCTACCCAGGGTTTGATTTGGTCTTCGTCCTGCTGGTGGTTCTCATTGGATTGGGTGACAGCTTGTCGTACTTGGGCTTGTCGCGCGGCGAAGACCTTCTCAGGGAGGACCACTACTCCTTCGTTGTCTCGGTCCCCCTGATCGTAGTCGGGTCTTCTGGACAGTGCGTCCGCTCTTCCGTTATTCGTTCCTTTTATGTGGTGAATCTCAAAGTTGTACTCCATGAGTTCAAGTACTTCCCTCGCGACCCTACGACTTATCTTCTGGGGTGATTTCCAGTGCGTGAGGTTGAGGTGATCGGAGAAGATTTTGATTTTGTGGGGTGAGCCGGCTAGGTAGGGTCGCCAGTGCCTTAGTGCTTTCACGATGGCCAGTAGTTCAAGGTCGTATATGTCGTAGTTGCGTTCAGCTTCGTTGAGGGTGGCCGAGTAGTACCCTATCGGATGTCGTTTGCCATCAAGTTTCTTCTGCAGTAGTACGGCTCCCACCGCGTATCCCGATGCATCGACTTCCAGTTCGAATTGGTCGGTGAGCGTGGGGTGTGCTAGCACTGGTTCGGTAGTTACGAGGGTTTTGAGGGTTTGGAACGCTTTTTCTTCGTCAGTACCCCAAGACCAGTCCGTGTCTTTGCGCGTTAGTCGGTTCAGTGCTCGGGCGTGTGTTGCGAAACCACGGATAAAGAGGCGGTAAAAGTTGCAGAAGCCCAAAAAGGAGCGTACGTCGCGTACCTTCGTAGGTCGGGGCCAGTCGCGAATGCCTGCGACTTTTACTGGGTCCATGCGAGTCACCCCCTTTTCAAGGATGACCCCCAGGTAATCCATTCGCGGTTGGTGGAAAAGGCATTTTTCTGGTTTGAAGTATAGGTCGTGGTCCATCGCGACTTGAAGAATGTCGCACACCGCGTTGATGTGTGCTTGTATTCCCGCGTTCTCGTGGGTGGCGACGCCGATATCATCCATGTAAACCCGAATGATGGTGCCAAGTAGTGCGTGTGCGGCGATGACAGGGGTGAGGATGTAGTCCATCATCGCTTGGAAGGTTGCAGGCGAGTTGGTCAGTCCGAAATACATCACCAGTGGTTCGTAGAGACCGTATTTCGTTTTGAACGCGGCTTTTGGTTTGTCACCTGCTTTGACCCGTATATTGTTGTAGCCCCAGCGGACGTCGAGTTTGGTGTATATGTGTCCGTTGCCTAGGTCGTTGATGAGTTCGCTCATGAGCGGCAGGGGATATTGGTTGCGGATGGTGCAGGCGTTGATTCTTCGGTAGTCTTGGACGGGGCGGAGTTTGCCATCTTTCTTTTTAATGAAGAAGAATGAGGACGCGTAAGGTGATTTCGATGGTCTAATGTAACCCATCTTTAGCTGTTCCTCAAGCCACGTCTTGAGTTGGCCGTCTTCTTCTTGTGACATGGGGTATACCTTGCAGTCGATGCTGGCCGGCGTGCCTGGTTTGAAGTCGATCGCATGGTCCCATGGTCGTGAGGGCGGGAATCGATGTGATGCTTCTTCGTTGAAGATTTTGGCGAAGCGTCGGTATGGTTCGGGAATGTCGGTTACCTTTTGGTCGCTTCGAGCGGCGATTGCCAGTTCGGTGGCCGTCGTTCGTATTTGGCACGCCTCTTCTAGCTCTAACACGGCTTCTTCGGCTTCTCCTTGGGTCATGGCGGTGGCGAGTATGACTTGCCGTTCTGAAGGACGGGTGGATCGAATGACTATGGGCAGGTTTTCTTCGTGGATGGTCGCATGTTTCCAACTGATTGTTGGTTCGTAGGTAGCCAGCCAGGGGTATCCAAGCACCAGGTCTTCGTCGCCGATGTCCGTGACGAGGAACCTCATGGTTCTGTGAGTTCCTTTCGTCTCTACGTCGAGATCGATAAAGTGAGTGATAGACCCAGCTTTATTTTCTGTGTTGTCGATATTCCATATTTTCTTTGGGCGGTCTAGGGGTTGTAGTCCCAGCCCCATGCGCTTCGCAAATGCGGGTCTTATGAAGTTGTCTGTTGCACCCGAATCTACGAGTCCTTTTATATCGGCCATGGAGTAACTTGTGCGAATCGAGACTGGAATTCGAAGCGAACGGAAGCGAGTCATGATTACAGAGTTACAATTGATTGCCCTCACCCAGGCCGATGGGTTCAGGCGTCCCGAAAACCCTCCTGATTCCATAAGTCCTGGAATATGAGGTCTTTCACTTCATCCGTGGCTCCTCTCACCCCCTCGAGCCAGCTTTTGGCTGCGTCTTGAGGTGTCGAGGTGCTTGCAGCACGAGCGGATGATGGTTCTTGACTATAATAGTCGGTTTCCGCGCTGCGATTTTGGCTCATTGGAGCTCGATATTGCTGTGTTTGCTTCCTGGGTCGCGTTGTAAGGATAGCTCGGGCGCTGGCCCCGAAATCGCATGTTTTCGGTCGTTTCGATCTTGGTCCGGCGTCGCGTGGCTCAGCTACCATTTCGGACTCGACTTCTCACGGCGTTCTCACAGCCTCGCGCCTCGCAATCGATCTCTACGCTTTCCCTTCCCTCTCTCCATCCGCCTCATACACACACACACACTCTCTCTCTCTCTCTCCATCCCCTCGCTCGCTCTCCTCTCGTCGCCATGGACCGCCGTCGACAACCCCTTCACAAGACGCTCCCCAGCCCCTCGTACGCAGGCCGCGCATTCCCGCGCCTCGTGCAGCCTTTGTCCTTCATCACCCCGTCTTCGTCGTATCGCCCATATCGCCTATCTCTTTCAAGATGTCAAGACCACAGCTCACCCGCTCTGCAAGACGCCGTTGGAGATCGCGCCGGTCATCGCGCTGTCGTCGGGGGGCTATTGTCGTGCGTCATTATGTCTCGGCCTCCTTTGTCTCGTATTCTCGCTACCTTTAACTAGATAATCCGTTTCTGTTTCTCGTGTCCGCGCCCATATCCCTTTGTCCCCTTCTCGATCGTCTCCGTGTCCCGTCGACTCTACACTCGTACTGTTCCCTTACCTTACCTCTCAGTTCCCACTGTCTCCCCCCCACTTGCGTTCGGAATGCGTCGTATACGGCTCGAATGTATATAAGCCCGCATGCTTAGCTCGTTAATATCAGTCTAGTTTGGTTTCCCCCTCCTCTCTCCTGCGTGCCGCGCGATCGTCCAGGAAGTCAGGCCCTACCGCGGGCACTCGAAGGACATCGCCTCGTCGCCTCTCGTCTCTCGTCTCTCGTCTCTCGTTTCCGCTCTCGCTCCCGTTTCCGCTTTGTCCTCTCGCCCGTCAACGCCCGCTCCCGCCTTCGTCCGTTCGCGTTCGCACCGGCTGTCGCCGTCGCGAACGCTTCGGACTCGGTCGCTCTCCCCTCCATCTGTAACCCCTGCACGGGATCCCCTCCGCCTACGAACTCACACGGACTCGGCTCCGTACAAATTGGCTGCCCCAGTGAGGCGGAGTCGTGTTGATTCCCCTCAACCCTCCCCCTTTATTCATCTTTAACGTCTTAACCCTCTCCGCGGTCGCCTCTGGTGGCCTACTCTTGTCCATCGGCCTCCATCGGCCTCCCTCGCTCGACCCTACTCGCTTTACATTCGCCTCGCTTCGTTATTGCCTCGTCGTCCAAGCCGCTGACCTTGGACGCCCGCCAGTCTCCGCCCTCGCTCGCCTCCCTCGTACCAGTTCGCCGCGTCCCAGCCAGCCAGAAGAAAAAGATTAGCCCCGCCCTAGCCAGAAGAAGAAGCCTAGCCACCGCCGCCCAAGAAGATTAGCCACCGCCGTCAAGAAGCCTAGCCAGCGCCTGCCCACCAGAAGCCCAAGCCACCGCCATCCCGGAAGATTAGCCACCGCCGCTCAGAAAATTAGCCATCGCCACCCAAGAAGCCTAGCCCCGCCCAGAAGAATAGCCCTAGCCATTGCCGCCCTTATTGTCCGAGCCGCTGCCCTCGGATCGCCTTTCGCGTCGTCCAAGCCGCTGACCTTGGACCCTCACTCAGTTTTCTCGCCTTCGCCACCCGAACCGCTGACCTCGGATTACCGCCCGCTTTTGACCTACGCCTATCCTCGCCTTCGCCATCCGAGCCGCTGACCTCGGTGTCGTTCGCTTTCCCCAGACCGCTGATATTTGACTCTCGCTTTTTCCCCACTCGCTGCCTTCGACATCTCGATTCCCTTGCCTTTCTATCCCTACCCTTCGCTCTTCGCCTCCCAATCCCTTCCACTTCCAATCTCCGAACTCGCGCCATCACCCCGGTTTCGTCCTTGCACCCCGTCTTCTCTCGTTCGCCCCGTCGTCCCATTCCACTTCGCAACACTACCCATTTCATCACGCGCCACCAACATGTCCCGATACTACGGATACAGACAATCCTTCGTAGACACCTCCAGCAGCACCACACCACGGCACCAGGCTACAAGGGAGAAGCTACTCAATTATGTCCAGGAGTCTGCAAGAAAACGGATGTATTGTGAAGATGACGTGTTACAGTACTACAGGAAGTTCATATGCCTCAGTATTCCCCTAGTCCACACTGGCCACCTGTCGGAAGTAGAACGCGACGCTGCGTTTTGGTGCGGCTTCCACCCAAAAGACCGCAGCAGGCTTCGGCCCCCTCTCCTTGCAAAGTACCCTTACCAGCCGGACGACGATCCCTTCCCCTTCGCCGACGTTCTCTCCTGCGCTCGCGCTGCCTTTGCGTATCGTGACCCCTTCCCGTCCTGGCCCCAAGAGGAACCGTACAAACCCCGGAGCGTTAGAGTCGAACCGCCAGTCGTTGAGCGCGTTCCGCGAGATACTTACGGATTTCGACTCGCACCACGCGCCGTCGCCTCGAACGCGGAGACCGCCCCCAGCTATCCCCTTTCACCTTTACAGTTAACGACAGACCCTCAGCTCCCCTTCACGTCCTCGGTCTCGCGTTCTGAGCTTCATCACACCCCCGAGACTGCACCTATGCCTTTGGCTCCCCCACCCTCCTCGATCTCGCCCACAGACTCAGAACGCCCGCAACCGACAACGGATGTCCAGCCCCAGAACGAGCCCGAGCCCGCGATCGCGTCTCCGGACATCCGACTGCCTTCCCCGTCTTCGCCGACTGCTTCAGAGTCTCGGCTATCTCATGCTCATTCAACTGCGGACGGTCAGCTCGAACCTGTGCCTTTGTCTTCGGTCACCCCGACCTCCCCTTCCCTTTCCTTGCCGTCGACCCCCTCGCTTGATTCCCCGAGCACTGGAAACGTCCCTAAGAACCGCGTGCCATTACCCTCGACGTTCCCCGTCCTCTCTGCGTCTAGCGACTTACCACCGGCGACGCTGTCTCCATCTCTCGTGCTAGGCGATCTCGAGCTTAAACTTGAACCTACCCCCGCATCTCTTGTCGACTCGGAAACTGTCTCGCTGAGTTCCCCAGCGCGCCTCCCATCATCGTCAAACAGCATCAATCTCCCGCTTCCTGCCCCACTCAAGTTCTCACCGAGCGTCCTCGTTTCGCCCTGCCCTTCGCCAATTAGTTCTACCATTCTTACGCCACCAGGGCTGCTCAAGCTCTCTCCAAACGGCCCCATAACGCCACCTTTGCCGAGCCCGCTCGAAGCCACGCGACTCACGGCGGTTGGCCCGATATCTCCCTCAATCGAAACTTCACTAGACCCGCCGGTTTCACCCCGCTCGCTACCTTCGCCGTCACCCCAACGACCGCCCGGACTCATGCCAATCGCCTCGCAAGTCTCTACCCTTCTCGAAAGCTCTCCGCCTGCCCCCTCCACGCAATCGATCTGTCGGAAGCCCATTCCAGCCCATTCGACACTCTCTCCTCTTCAAGTTGTCTTCTGCTCACCATCGCTTTCCGGCCCCGATCCCACTTACGTCGATTCCGCGTTCCCACTCCCCATTCCTGACCTCTCGGTTTCGGATCTCGTCAAGACCCTTTCCACCCACGCGCACGAGCTTTGGAGTAAGCATGAAGACCTCGCCGGCAGCCTGAGCGGCGTCGCCAAGCCGCGCGACGCTTTCGCGTCTCAGTTCCAGCTCGAGCAGTGCGCGCCGTGCTCCCCAAGCCTCGTGTTTGACCCCGGAGGATTAGCTTCAAAATTAGACCCGGCACACGAAGACGCTTTCAGTCGAAGCCCAAGACCTCGAAGCGCCTCCATCACTGAAAGTTCGATCACCGTCCCCTCTCGCGTTCGCCAAGCACAACGCAGAAATTCCGTTCTCGTCTCTTGCTCCGCCCCCACGCCTTCTGTAAACGACGACATCACCAGCACGCCTCCTCCCCTGCCGTCTTCGCCACTCCCTTGCGACCCGATCCCTGGGCCCTTTACGTCAACCGACCACGCCCCGCCTCGCTCCTTCGAGCCCTCCCATTCATCGCTTGCCAACCTACCCTCCTCGTACCCCTCCTCGTACCCCGCCTCGTGCCCCGCCTCGTGCCCTCTTTTAGTCGAAAAGTCGGCGTTTCACCACGCGCCGTATCTGGACCCTCGACTGCTCCACCGCGTCGACTGTTTTCGCTATCATCACCATTCCTCCCTTTCATCGTTTGCCGACGTTCCCTCCTCGTGCCTTGCCTCGTTCCCTTTAGTCAAGGAATCAACGTTTCGTCACGCGCCGTATCTGGACCCTCGACTGCTCTGCCATATATGCCTCTTTCGCCCTTGCTTTCTTCTCCTCCCCTTCATTACTTCCCTCCTCATCTTCCTCGTCTTCTTCGGCCTCGCAGCAACAGCCTCGGTACCTCCGTCCTTACCCTCTTTCCCCTCAGTCCAACCCTCTTCGACACATACAGCACACGCAGACGCTCGCCAACGCAAGTCGAAGACACGCGGCGCCCTTATCACTACGCACGACACCTTCCTCACCACCCTCGTTCAGGCCGACAAATTCGCCATTTTCAGCGTCGAAACCCCTGCAAAACTCGCTAGAAGAAGCTTGACCGGGGACGGTCAAGATTTCGACCCCCCGGGAGATGTAAGGATAGCTCGGGCGCTGGCCCCGAAATCGCATGTTTTCGGTCGTTTCGATCTTGGTCCGGCGTCGCGTGGCTCAGCTACCATTTCGGACTCGACTTCTCACGGCGTTCTCACAGCCTCGCGCCTCGCAATCGATCTCTACGCTTTCCCTTCCCTCTCTCCATCCGCCTCATACACACACACACACTCTCTCTCTCTCTCTCCATCCCCTCGCTCGCTCTCCTCTCGTCGCCATGGACCGCCGTCGACAACCCCTTCACAAGACGCTCCCCAGCCCCTCGTACGCAGGCCGCGCATTCCCGCGCCTCGTGCAGCCTTTGTCCTTCATCACCCCGTCTTCGTCGTATCGCCCATATCGCCTATCTCTTTCAAGATGTCAAGACCACAGCTCACCCGCTCTGCAAGACGCCGTTGGAGATCGCGCCGGTCATCGCGCTGTCGTCGGGGGGCTATTGTCGTGCGTCATTATGTCTCGGCCTCCTTTGTCTCGTATTCTCGCTACCTTTAACTAGATAATCCGTTTCTGTTTCTCGTGTCCGCGCCCATATCCCTTTGTCCCCTTCTCGATCGTCTCCGTGTCCCGTCGACTCTACACTCGTACTGTTCCCTTACCTTACCTCTCAGTTCCCACTGTCTCCCCCCCACTTGCGTTCGGAATGCGTCGTATACGGCTCGAATGTATATAAGCCCGCATGCTTAGCTCGTTAATATCAGTCTAGTTTGGTTTCCCCCTCCTCTCTCCTGCGTGCCGCGCGATCGTCCAGGAAGTCAGGCCCTACCGCGGGCACTCGAAGGACATCGCCTCGTCGCCTCTCGTCTCTCGTCTCTCGTCTCTCGTTTCCGCTCTCGCTCCCGTTTCCGCTTTGTCCTCTCGCCCGTCAACGCCCGCTCCCGCCTTCGTCCGTTCGCGTTCGCACCGGCTGTCGCCGTCGCGAACGCTTCGGACTCGGTCGCTCTCCCCTCCATCTGTAACCCCTGCACGGGATCCCCTCCGCCTACGAACTCACACGGACTCGGCTCCGTACAGCGTACAGTCTCGTGAGAAGTGACCCGGGTTGTTGCAGTTATAGCAGATAACTTCCCGCATGTCACGCCTTTGCCCTCCCCCTCTGCCTCTGCTTCCTCCTCCTCTCTGGTGCGACCTATTGTCCCTTCCTAGGACTTCTTCGGCGTTGGCTAACCGCGCTCGGGAGCGGTCGGCGGAGGTATCCATCGCGTTTGGGTCGTATCTCGGTGGTGGATTCCGCGGGGGGTTCCAAGGAGCTCCGTAATGTCGAGGGGGGTTGGCGCGTGCGGGGGGTGTTGATTTGGATAGATGCAGTCTGGCCCTAAGGTGGATGTACTGTTTCTGACGCTTCAACGTGGCATCCTTCCATTCGTTAAACGTGCTTGGTCCGTCTAGCTCGTAGACCTTGGTGAAGAGTGCGGGTGGAAGTCCCGCCGTGAATCGGTCGATCGTTTGCCGGTCGTTAAGGCGGTAATCAGCCTTCCGTGCTAGTTGTTCGAAGTTGGTGACGTACGTGTCAATGTCATCTCCAACCATTTTAAAGCCTTTGGCTAAAGCAGCTTGGGCTTGTTCTTGCTCCAAGACGTTGGAGAAGCGGTCTGAGAAGCCCGCTGTCAGGGTGTCCCAGAGGTATTCATCGTATCGGTCTCTTCCTGTCCTGATTTCGTTGTTGAGCCACGTGAGGAAACCGAGGGTCCAGTTGCTGACTGCGGGTCCCTTCACGTATCCTAGGAACATGAGGCATCTGCGATATACGTTTCGCAAGACGGGGGCGTCCCCATTAAGTGCCCAGTAAAGATGCCATTGAGTGAGGAATGCCTCGTAGTTGGCTCTGTCCCCTGTGAATACCGTGGGTTTTTCGCCCGTCAGCTTGTCTTCACCGGGTTGCATCCCTGCGCCTGCCCCTCCAATTCCACCTCCTCCTGGTGGTCCCGGGAATCCTCCTCCTGGCGGTCCTCCTCGTGGTGGTCCGCCTCCGAAGTTTCCTCCGGGCCTCCGTGGTGGAGGGGGGCTTCCTCGACCTGGGGGTGGATCTGGGTGGTCGGGTCCTACTGCGCGAAATATCGCGGCTTCGTCGGCATCCATCCGATGTCCTGTACCTGGATTGATGGGAAGGAGGATCGCGTTGGCCTCTTCCCGAATGCGTCTTTCCTCCTCATTGATGAGGGTTTCCTCTTGTGTGATCGTGGCCATTGCGGCTGCAGCTGGAGAGCGTATGTGGATGATTTCTGGCTCTGTAATGTGTAGTGACTCAGCTGTTTGGATTACTGCTGCTACTTCTGACTCTTCGTCGTCGGCTTCGGTTTGGTCGTCTTCTTCCCCGCTTGTTTCGGAGGGTGCGGGCGTGCGTGGTTCCGAGGTACTTGGTTCCTCTTCTGGTCGTCCGTCGATTTGTCCCCACTGTTCTCGGTTGGGTAGTCCTCTTGCGTCGATGTCGCAGTTAAAGTTCCTTCCTGCTGGTCGTACTGCGTCCCACCTGTTGTCGATTGGGTTCCACGTAATCTCTACCCAGCAAACGTTTTCGAAGTTGAACTCAACTGGTCGGTATCGGGTAGGTCCCGATGCAAAGTCAACGAAGTATCCGATGTCTCCGCGGTATTCTCTCCACCGTGCTGCGCCTAGAAATTGTACTGGTACGTTGCGGTCCCCTCTTCGTTCGGAGGAGTAGGTGCGAAAGGTGGTCCAACGGTCTCGAGTCGTGAACGCCACGATGAAGGGATTCTGGTCTTAATGTTACGCCGCCACTGGCGTGAGTCCGACTTGGACAGCGAAAGGGCGTTTCGACGACTTAGCGAATTCTTGCGACTTTATGGTCACGTGACACGAATACACGGCTTCCGAATGCACGTGATCGTAAGGGGCACTAGGGTGTATTCCACTAGGCGTTCGTGAAGGCCGACTTGCTCTACTAGAGACAAGCGGGCGAGATAGCAGACACTTAGGAGGAGCACGAGGAGAGGATGTGTGATGGCGATTGAAGAAGACCAGAATGAGGACTTCTGGTCTTTGCGTTATACTACTTATACATGTACTGAGGCAGCTTTAAAGCTCCTCCTGAATCTGAACGACTAGTAGCGTAAGTAGCTCGAACCCTACTATCGCTACTACTAGGAATGAGTCATAGCATCACCACAAACATGTGATACTACGACGGCTGACTGATGCGAGTCCATGACTAATTACGACTTACTAAGGGAGTCATCACCGTACAGTAAGCGTCCACAAGTCGAATCGTGACACCAGGGGTGAAACAATCTAACCAAATCGGAGAATTAGTAGCAGCAATCAAAGCAATCAACTCCTTTCCCAACTTTTGCCCACTGACCATAATCACCGACTCACAATATGTGATCGACGGCCTAACGAAACACCTGAAAACCTGGGAAGACAACGGATGGATAGGAGTAGAAAACGCCACATTCTTCAAACGCGCCGCATACCTCCTAAAAAGAAGATCCGTGACCACCGCCTTCCAGTGGGTCAAAGGACACCAGGGGAACCGAGGAAACGAGGAATGCGACAAACTTGCAAAGGAAGGCGCAAACAAAGACGAGACAGACAACCTATCCCTCGACATCCCAAAAGAGTACGACCTACAAGGAGTAAAACTAGCAGCACTCACCCAAGCCGTCACCTACAGAGGCATACTAGATCGATCCCCCCCCCCTCCCCGCGCGACAACGAACAGAAACCTTGAGACTATAAGACAAGCGATCAACACATACCAAAACTCACTAGAGACCGATAAAGCCATATGGGAAAGCCTACGAAGACGCACCATCCGCACGAGAGTCCAACAATTCCTATTCAAAGCCATCCACAACACCATGATGATAGGGGAAGTATGGCAACACGTCCCCAATTTCAAACAACGAGGGATATGCGAAGCATGCAACGCCACCGAATCGATGGAGCACATCCTAACCACATGCGCAGCGGGCGCCGCCAACAAAACGTGGACCCTCGCAAAGGAAGCATGGCCACATGACTCCCCCAGATGGCCAGAGATCAACCTCGGCATCATCCTAGGCTGTGGAAACTTGACAGGTCCTCAACCCGTAATCCCCGAAAGAAGGCCAGGAGACCCACCGCTAGCCCGGACAGGAAGGAAAGGCGCAACCAGACTCCTCCAAATACTGATCTCCGAAGCGGCCCACCTAATCTGGGTCCTAAGATGCGAGAGGGTCATACAAGGAAAACAGCAGAACGACAACGAAACCGAGGCAAGATGGGTCAAAGCAATAAACCGGAGACTAACCGAAGACAAAATAGTGGCGACTAAAATCAAACGCGAAAAGCCCTTCACAAACCTAATCAAAGAAACCTGGGAAAAATTACTAACGAAGTACCAGGATCCCCCCCACAACTGGATCCACAACCGTGAGGTTTTAGTGGGTAGGAGAGCACGCCACGCCTTGCCCGACGGAGGCCCCGTGCTCTGAGCCCCACACTACCCCTACACCAAGGGGTGTGCATAAATTTCGGATTTCGCCTCACACCCGGGCTCCGGCCCGGCTACAGCGCGTCAGACAGGGCTGAAACCCATTTTTTTCTCCTGCTGTCTGACATTATTTTAAGTAGTTACACTATGTAGCACGCTTGAAATAAAACGCCTTCCAAAAAAAAAAAAAAGAATAGGAGAGTCAAGCATTTCAAAGCCTTTGATCCCGTCGCTATGGGTCATTTAGCGCGTCGGTTAATAGGCTAGGGTGGGGTTGGGTGCGCAGGGGCTGGAGAGGAGGCGATATCCCATATACACGAGCGCTAGGCAGACGACTCGGGACGGCGTAACTATGTTCCCTAGATTCTTCGCTCGCACACGCGCACGTTCCTGCGGCCCCTACCCCCCCGTCCCGGGTCCATGCAATGCCTTTCCCTAATGCCAGAGGGGCATGGTCGCACTGCAGACTCGGACCTGAGCGACTCTCCTGACAAAAGTCGTGCGCAAGCTGTCCCTTGTACGAGCCTGAGGGCCACTCCCTACCAATCCCCCTCTCTCCCCAAACAGATGCGCCAGACGCAGCACTCCCTTTAGTGCAGCGAAAAATTCGTCGCAAAATATATTGAACGATCAACACATGTCCTCTCTCCACCCTCACCCACCACTTCTCGTTCCCTTCCTATCATGAATAATGTATACAAATGGCCACTTCGCTTCTCTCGCGGCGCCCTTTATTCACCACCCTCCGGGCTGTTCGTCCCATTCCCGGAGGCTTTCTGCTTTCTACCTATTGACCGTCGGCGCTTGCATATATTCTCCCGTGAGGCAATGGATCGTTTGTAGTTGTGTCATGTGCGGTGGCCTACGCGGAGGCGCTAATGGAGCGCGGGATGATCGTCACGAGCGAGGGTATGGGCCGACAACATTTTCGTGAATGGGCAGGCCAGGCAGGGGTGACGTGCAGGATTTGCTTTTCACACTATACAGACGACTACTATATACAATCCGCGTATTCGAACAAATATGAGAAGCAACCTAGAGTAGACCTATCACGACTACGTATCATGTTTACTTGGCAGAATATTTCGATAACAATCGTTTCATTGCCTTCCCTTTTCTCCCAGAAGCGAGCTCTAATGGGGACTTGCCCTCGCAGTTCTTCGCATTAACATCGGCACCGTGCTTGAGAAGAAATCGCGCCATCTCGTGCAATCGAAGGCGTGATGCCAGATGTAATGGGGTTTCGTGGTCCTTGGTTTGTGCGTTCACGTCCGCACCGCGCTCCAGTAATCGCCGGGCTAGACGAACAGCTCTGGCTGGGTCGCTCAGGCTCTTTCTATGGGCGGCCTTGTAACTCTGGTAGTTGTGATTGCCTAGTAGTATTTGGTGCAATGGTGTCTGTCCGCGGATGTCCTCTGCGCATGCATTGGCCCGTACATCATGGTCAAGCAGCACCTCTGCAACTTCGACGTGGCCATAGTAGGATGCCAAATGTAATGGGGTCGCCTGCTCGTTGTCTCGTGCATTCACGTCCACACCATGTTCCAACAATAGCCCCGCAACATTAAGGGAACTGTTGCCATCGCGCGGGTCAGAGCACTGTGATACTACTCGATGTAGTGGGGTCTGGCCGTCTGCATTGCATGCGTCAGCGTCTGCGCCATGTTCGATCAGTACCTCAACAATCTCAGGGGAGGGCCTGTAGGCCGCCAAATGTAACGGGGTCGCCTCGTGCTTGTCTCGTGCATTTACGTCCAAGCCACGCTCCAACAAGAGCTGTGCCAGTTCGAAATGACCGTCTATAAAACGTGGGCACTGTGATACTCGGTGTAACGGGGTCTGGCCGTCAGCGTTGTGCGCACTGACGTCGGCGCCGTGGTCGAGAAACACCTGTGCGATCTCAAATACCCCTTCGGAGCATGCAACATGTAAAGGGGTTTCCTGATGTTTGTCTAGTGCATTTATTCCCGCTCCACGTTCCAATAACAGCCGTGTGATTATCTGGCCATCAGTGATTGCCCATGGGGTCTGTGGAACTTGGTGTAATGGTGTCTGGCCGTCTGCATTCTGTGCATCGGCTTTTGCGCCATGGGCGAGCAACACCTGCGCAGTCTCGAAGTTCACGTGACATGCCAAATGTAACGGAGTTGCTTGATCCTTGTCTCGTGCATTCACGTCTGCGCCGCGTTCCAATATTAGCTGTGCAATACTGGAAATTTCTCCGAGTGTATCCGAGATTCGGTGTAATGGTGTCTGTCCATCAACATTCGGCACGTTGACTTCTGCGCCATGGTTGAGCAACACCAGTGCGGTCTCGAAGTTCCCATGGGAGCATGCAAAATGTAGAGGGGTAGCCTGGTCCTTATCTCGCGCGTTCACGTCCATGCCGAGCTCTAGTAATAGCCGTGCGATATTGGGGTCTTCGTTGGAGGGACGTTCGTTTTGAGATACCAGGTGGAGAGGGGTCTGGCCTAGTACGTTCTTCACGTTGGTTTGTGCCCCACAGTCGAGCAGTAGTCGTACGAGCTCGAGCATCCCGTAAGAGGATGCGGAGTGTAATGGGGTTGCGTCGTCTTCATCTAGTGCATTCACGTCCACGCCGTGCTTCAGCAAAAGCTTTGCGAAACTGAGAACATTCTGAAGTTTCACTCCACTCTGCCTTTCTCGCGGCATATTGGTGTAGGGGTTGTTTTGTGACAGTTCGTGTAGTAGGGTCCGGCCTCGGACATCCCGTGCGTTGACGTTGGCGCCGTTGTCGAGCAGAAGTCGGCCAATCTCGAATCGCCAATGACGTGAGGCGAAATGCAACGGGGTAGCGCCCTTCTTATCTCGTGCATTCACATCCGCGCGATTTTCCACTAATAACCGTGCAATAATTGAACGTTCGCCATCTTTATCCCTCCTAAAATGGGGTTCGCTCCAGCGTTCGCTGCCAGTGGTCGACACCAGGTGCAAAGGAACCTGGCCATAGTCGTCCCGAAGATCGACATCTGCCCCATGCTCGAGCAGTATCCGGGCTACTTCTGGATCCCCTACATCTGCTGCCAGATGCAGAGGTGTCCGGAGATCCTTCAGTCCAGAATTTACATGTGCGCCGTGTCTGAGGAGAAACCGCACGGCATCGACACGGGCATCATCTGAGAATTGGATTGCGTGGCAAAGTGGAGGGTTTTCACGAACATGAGCATGTGCGCCGTGCTCGAGAAGGAGTTCTGCGACCCGGACGTGTTTCCCGAATACTGCTACAACTAGGGGAGATTTATGATACAGACAGCCGTCGTGATTGACTTGGTCTGGGTATTTGGCGATGATATACTGAACTTGGTCATAGAATCCACAAAGAGCGGCGTAGTACAAGGGGTTACTAGGTGTAATTTGGGGATAGAGGTTGCAGAGTGCATAAGGGAATATGTCGTATATGCGTCTCCATGCGGAAAAAAATGGCCTCCTCCAGTCAAAGAGCATCTCCATTGCATCTTTCAGGCGTGATGACACGTTCCCGACCTGGGCGTGCGAAGCCCAGTGCTCGGCACCGTACTCGAGAAGAGGAATGGTCTTGGTCCTGTTCTCGCTACCACCCTCTTCGCTCTCTTTGATTACGCAATTATCCGAATTGAGCAGAACCCAAAGGCACGCCTGGGCAAGTATTAAATGCGCAGGTTCCGGGTCAATGTGATATCGTGAGACATCTCCACTTGCGGTGGCAAGACGATCCGATGTGAGGTATTCTTTCACTGAGAAATGTGAAAACTGGACAACCCGCGAACCGTCCGAGTCGCCACCAACGATGGCAATCAGGCTCGAACAAGCAGACAACACCGCTTGCTGTTGGTCTTCCCATCGCCATTCCGCATGGAACGTCGGGATTTCGGCCTTGGCATCTTCAAGGTCAAACGCAAGCACCTCTGCGAGCTCTTCAACACGAAGTGGCCGCATAGCCACGGCAAGGCACTGCAACAGACGGCGCGCGTAGCGACCTTGGTTCGTGGACTCGATCTCCTTCACCACCCGCTCGTATGTCTCGTCCAGGCTCTTTGGTAGTTCATTGAGCTGACGCCGAAGACTCGGAGCGAGACAATGTCTCAACATCTCCAGCTGACAGAAAACCCAGCGGAACCTATGTGACCAATATTAAGATAAGAGGAAGTATTAGGAACGAAACATCGCCTTACATGCCATCGGCTTTCTCCGAAAGCTTATCAATAACCAGTTTTCTGTCATCTTCTCGCCATCTCTTCATTTGAGGGTCGGATTGAACCACAGAGCTGACATATTCAGAGATATCATTCTTCTGTCCAGGTTGATCATGAAGGGAGAAGCGGCCTGTATAGAAATATATTTTATGGGAAAACCCCGGATGGGATGAGCAAGGGGGTGAGCGTTCTCAGTGAGGAAGCTCTACCCCTATATGATAGGGCCGACGAGTACATAACACATTCTGTGTAAGCTATTGCACGTGATCGGAAACGTCCGGATCTCGGACTTAGCCGGTTAGACCGACTACCCTCTCAACACTCCCCTTCACGCCGACGATAATCCCATCTCGGCGACGTGTTTCTTGTGCTTGGGTCTGGCCAAGGCTTTAGTTAATATGTCAGCCGTTTGATCGGGATCGCGGCAACCAGCGATCGCGACGATCTTCTCTGCCACTAGCTCGCGGATCAGGTGCCATTTTGTTGCAAGGTGCTTGACCCTGCTATGGAACTTTGGGTTCTCTGCCATAGCCACGGCACTCGTATTATCTTCCTTGATCAGCGTAGGATATTGCTGACCATAACTAGGGATTGCCCGTGGGTTTGAATACCCGGGCCGGGTAGCGGGTAGGGTACCCCGGGTACGGGTACGGGTCGTGCCGTGGCAACCCGCCTGTACCCGTACCCGCAGTGGGGGTTCAGCGGGTTAGTGGCGGGTCGAAAACGCGAATGGTCACTTTAATTACCTAGGCCGTGGAGCCCGATGTACGCTGCGGCGCACGAATGTGGTGGAATGCGTTGCGGCAAGTCGCGCTGCTACCATCCACTAGCACGCGGCGCCCACTAACCTGTCCATCAATCCGATTCAATCGTGCCTCGGAAATGTGCATAAAATACAAAAAAAAGAGACTAGAGTCTAGAAGTACTACTCCATGTCTGCAGAATCTTCGGGCCTTCGACGCAAGCGCGTTGCAACGGAGAGAGCAACAGACAATGGCGACCCACTCCTTGCGAACAAGAAAGCTCGCAAGGCTGCGAAGGATGCGAATTCGAAGTCAACTATGCCATTGCGACCTAAGCGTCCTGACAAAAGGGCAGCACCAAGGGTAAGCATTATTCGTATACCTGCCACGCGACACAACCAACTTACCTGTTGCAGTCCACCCACCGCCATCGAACTGCAGTCCGAGTGGAAATTGTAGACGAAGATATTGCACCATCTGAAAATTCTCAGATCCCGGAGCAAGTGGACAGTGGTGATGACGACGTTGCTGGTGAAGATGACGTCGTTGAACTCGAAGAGACGTCCGAGGCAGAGCTAGGTAGGCATTGTCAGTTTCCGAGGTTCTCAGGCGCTGACCCAATACGCCTCCGAGTCTAGAACGTCTCTTGAAGGATTGGAACTCACCGATATATGTGTTCTTCAAAGTCACACCATTGATCGAGGTGATCAATGGGCGCCGCGTCCATGTTTTTGAGTGTAACGCGAAGTGTTGCGTAGGTAAGGGAAATGGCCGCATGGTGCGCCGGTATCTGGACACCAGTGATGCGAAATCGACGGGCAACCTCCGAAAGCACGCAAAAGGTTGCTGGGGGGATGAAGTAGTAGCGGCGGCCGATGCGACTAAGAATGTACAGGCAGCTCGTGAAGCTCTAGAGAAGGTCAAATCTGTGGATGGGTCAATCACAGCGGCCTTTCAACGTATCGCAAAAGACAAGATGACTTACAGCCATCGCCAGCTTACAGCTATTGAGGCACGGTACGCTTCGTTGTCTCTACCCCCAAGCGCGCTCTTGATGGTTCTGACCACGCCTCTAGTGCGGAGTTCGTTCGTTGGGTCGCAGAGAGCAAGCGACCCTTCCAGATTGTAAATGATCAGGGTTTTCGGAAATTGATGATGTCCGGCCGCCCTACATGTTACATCCCTTCAGCCAAAACGATTTCGCAGGACGTGAAACGAGTCTTTGTGCACGTACGACGGCGCGTCGCTCATATGCTACAGGTAAGGGCCTTTTCTCATCAAACAAACGACAGATTACTGACCTGAGAAGGGGTATGGCGGTGTGTTGAACTTTGCCACCGATGCCTGGACATCACCCAATCACAAGGCGTATATGGCCGTGACAGTCCACTTTGAGAGCGAAGGCGTCCCGATTTCGATGCTCTTGGACATTGTCAAAGTGGCCAAGTCGCATTCGGGCGTCAACCTCGCTGTAGTATTTGCGAGGGTCCTAAAAGAATTTGGAATTGAGGACAAGGTTAGTTATGTCGACTTCAGGAAAGCTATAGCAGATAAAACTCACATTGTGGTACCAGATACTCAGCATTACTTGCGACAACGCGTCCAACAATGACAAGATGATCGGGCATCTATCGACGCTCATCGAAAGCTTCCCGGGTGCGGCCAACCAGACAAGATGCTTTGCCCACATCCTCAACCTGGTTGCCAAAAGTATCCTTCGTCAATTTGACATCCCTGAGAAAATGGACGAAGACCTCAGTGACGCTGCCATGGCCCTTGAAGCGCTTGCCCAGGAACTTGAGAGCGTCTCAGATAACATGGACCCCGATGAAGAGCTGGACACTAGCACAGATGAACTCGAACTGGATGATGATGACGAAAATGGTCTGGCAGAAGATCGTGAAGGTATGTCAGTGGGAGAGATAGCAGAACTTGAGGGGAGCGTTGCTCCGATTCGGTTGATGCTCACTAAGGTAACGGCGGATGATTCAAGTCCTTCAAACTCAGCTTCTTACCTCAGCTTACGCACGAACAGCTTCGTGCGATCGCCAATGCAATCAAAAACTCTTCCACCATCCTCCTCCCTCAGTGGCTCGCCAAGCTCAAGGAACTTGGGCTCGCAGTTCGGGTCATGCCTCGTGATGTCTCAACACGCTGGAACTCAACGTTTGATATGCTCGATTTTGCTATCGCCTACCGTGTTGCCCTTGACGATCTGGTGTCCAACCGTGACTTCAACCTTCGCAAATACGAGTTGGAAGACGAAGAATGGGCCATTGCCATTCATTTGCGGGATACGTTGAAGGCATGTTTTTTTCTTTTTTTGTGCTACAGTCCGGAAATAACCCATTACTCAGATTTTCAAACACGCTACGCTCTTTTTTTCTCGGGACACACCGAGCATCAGCGTTGTTATACCTGCCATGGACCACATCGACGCTCATCTGGCCACGGCAACACAAGACACTTCTTTTTCCTTGCCCATCCGTGCTGCGCTTGCCATCGGGAAGAAAACCCTCAACCGGTACTACAATAAAACTGACCATTCTGAGGTTTACCGCATCGCTATGAGTAAGTTGCCAGGCCCACTCCATGCGTTATCATTCGGCATGCCAACTGACATCCATCGTTAGTTCTTCACCCTCGCCACAAGTTGAAATACTTCAAGACCGCGGGATGGGAAGACAATTGGACCAAAGCTGCACACTCCATTGTTCGCACCAAGTTCGATCGGACCTACGCGTTCATGGATCTTGATGTTCAAGACCCAATTAACAAGGTTTGTTAGTTGCTGTACGTCAATCCATTTGAATGAACTAATCCCTGACTCCCTAGCCCCCACCTCCGACACCAGGGAACATGTTTGACGCTTTACCTGCACTCGCTGCCCCAACACCTTTGGAATTACGTGACGAACTTGAACGGTATCTTAGCACAGACCCGGAACATGTTACTGACATTTGTGCTTGGTGGCACGAACATAGGCTTGCGTATCCTCGCCTTCACCGCATGGCTTTAGATTACTTGACAATACCGGGTACGTACTTCAAGTTAACTTCCTTTTCCCATTCTCTGTTTAATTTTCCTATCTAGCTACTTCAGTCGACGTTGAACGGGTTTTCAGCCAAGGGCGCCTTGTCCTATCCCACGTCCGTAGTCGCCTCTCGGTTCAGACAACACGCGCCTTGATGTGTCTTGGGGTCTGGAGCCGTCTTGGATATGTGAAGGATAGTGACATCAAGACCGTCGTTGTCTTACCAGAGGTCCCTGCCGATGAGGACGAGGAGGAGCTCGTGGTTGGATGGGATTCGATTTAGTTAGTAGACACGTTTACGGTGACGGACAATTCTTTCCATACTTTGAAACCCAAAGTTGCTCATGTGAACAGAAAACCATTCTGCAAATCGACGGAGCAAGGCCACCTTGACGCGAAGTCTGTCCAATACACGTGAAAGCTTGCGAATTGACTTTCCGTGCACAACTGTCCATTTGGTGATGTTCGCTAACAACGGCTTTATCTCCTCTTCAGATTGCTTTATTCTCTCAACATCGCATCCGTTGCCCTCAGGATCCAGCACCGTGCGCTACACGAAGCAGGACCCCATCGACTGCGTGGCCGTGCTCCGCCTCGGCTTTATTCTCTCGACATCGTGTCCGTTGCCCTCGGGATCCAGCACGCTGCCCGATCTCAGTGCTCACATCGCCCATGAAGTTGCTCATGTGAACCGAAAACCATTCTGCAAATCGACGGAGCACGGCCGCCTTGACGCGAAGTCTGTCCAATACACGTGAAAGCTTGTGAATTGACTTTCCGTGCTCAACTGTCCTTTGGTGATGTTCGCTAACAACTTTATCTCCTCTTCAGATTGCTTTATTCTCTCAACATCGCATCCGTTGCCCTCAGGATCCAGCACCGTGCGCTACGCGAAGCAGGACCCCATCGACTGCGTGGCCGTGCTCCGCCTCGGCTTTATTCTCTCGACATTGTGTCCGTTGCCCTTGGGATCCAGCACGCTGCCCGATCTCAGTGCTCACATCGCCCATGAAGTTGCTCATGTGAACCGAAAACCATTCTGCAAATCGACGGAGCACGGCCGCCTTGACGCGAAGTCTGTCCAATACACGTGAAAGCTTGCGAATTGACTTTCCGTGCTCAACTGTCCTTTGGTGATGTTCGCTAACAACTTTATCTCCTCTTCAGATTGCTTTATTCTCTCAACATCGCATCCGTTGCCCTCAGGATCCAGCACCGTGCGCTACGCGAAGCAGGACCCCATCGACTGCGTGGCCGTGCTCCGCCTCGGCTTTATTCTCTCGACATCGTGTCCGTTGCCCTTGGGATCCAGCACGCTGCCCGATCTCAGTGCTCACATCGCCCATGAAGTTGCTCATGTGAACCGAAAACCATTCTGCAAATCGACGGAGCACGCTGCACGGCCGCCTTGACGCGAAGTCTGTCCAATACGCGTGAAAGCTTGCGAATTGACTTTCCGTGCTCAACTGTCCTTCGGTGATGTTCGCTAACGGCTTTATCTCCTCTTCAGATTGCTTTATTCTCTCGACATCACGTCCATTGCCCTCAGGATCCAGCATACTGCCCGATTTCAGCGCTCACATCGCCCATGCCGCCCATCCCTATTACGCCCCAAATCGCTCAGTGGCAATAGTATTAGACTACCAATAGTAGTACTTTATTAGACTACTAATAGTAGTACTTTATTAACCTGCAAGTTCGCGACGCGTGGTGACAGGTTTGCGACGCGTGGCGACGGGTTTGCGATGCACAGCGACGGGTTCGAAAACCCGCTGCGGGTTTTCGAACCCGCCAAAATCGTGTGAACCCATACCCTGACCCGTTGAAACCCATACCCCTGTAGCGGGTACGGGTATGTTGGGGTACGGGTACGGGTAGCCCTGGAATACCCCAGGGTTACCCCTGGCAATCCCTAACCATAACCGAGCTCCTCGTACAGGTTTCTCAACCACGCGGCCTCGCGTCCCGCCTCTGATAGGGCGATGTACTCGGCTTCGGTGGACGATTGCGCTGTAACTGACTGCTTCTTCGACATCCAGGTAATCGCTCCGCCACCCATCAAGAATACATATCCTGCAACCGATTTGTAATCGTCGGTGTTTGCCCACGCGGCGTCGGAAAAACCGTAGAAGAGGTTTGAGTTTGTAATCTCATTCCTCCCCTTGGAATAAGTGATTCCCAACGTCTTCGTACCCGCAAGATATCGTAGTACTCTCTTCAGAGCAGTGGTATGTTCCATACTTGGATTCGCCGTATACGAAGCTAATCAGTTCACGGCATAGGCTATGTCAGGTCTTGTGGCATTCGCGAGGAACTGAAGTTCGCCGAGCAACCGCGCATAGGAATTGCTCCGGCTCCCCTCGTTCCCATCGGGATTAGCGGTGAGTGGTATGTTAGGATCTAGTGGCGTTGCGACGAAGTTAGCACGTTCCATGCCCTCCTTCACTAGGATGGCTTCAATATATTTCTGCTGTGTGATTTTGATCGACGTTGCATCGCGGGTCACTTCAATACCGACGATATTTGTCGGTTCGCCCATATCCGTAACTTCCCACTCTGAACGTAAGTCCTCTTTTATACTCTCCATCGCTCCTTCTGACGACGCGAAGAGCATAAGGTCGTCGACCCAAACGGTAATGATTTGCAGATCGACTCCCCTTCGGACATACGCACACGAATCTGCATTCAACGAGGTAAATCCATGCTTCGTTAACTTGTCATCGAGTTCTAGATTCCACTCGCGCCTGGACTGTTTAAGTCCATATAGGGTCTTCACGAGTAGACAAACTCGGTCAGTACCGTCTTCGTAACCTTCAGGCTGACGCATGTAGACCTTTTCTTTTAGGACGCCGTTTAGGTACGCCCCCTTCACATCCATCTGTTGGTTGTGTAGGTCCTCCATTGCTGTCAGCGCGAGGATAGCTCGAAGAGTTTCGAGTCTTACTACCAGGGAGTACGTCTCAGTGTAGTCGTATCCCGGTCTCTGCGCACACCCTTTGGCTACTAAACAGGCCTTATATTTGAGCAGGTTTCCGGCCTTGCCGTACTTCCTTGCGAACACCCACTTGTTCGCGATCGGGATGGACTCCGCAGGTGCGTCTGTGAGTATCCATGTACCCATTTGGCTAAGCTGACTTAGCTCAGCTTGCACCGCGTGCTCCCATTCGGGCCACTCGTGTGACTCCTTCGCCTCCTTGAGGCTCTTCGGATCACCGAGCGTCACGATCCCTTGCGCAGCATTCACCGTGTCCTCCTCATCAGTGTCAGAGAATGGATCATCTAGTTTTCGGTAGTCTGCACGTATACCACGAGTTTTGCGAGGTTCATTTAGTAAGTCTTCTTCGTCTCTCTTTCTCTTAGCTCCACTGCCCATGTTCTGCCCAGGAACTGTAGGCTGTGCGTCCGTTACGCCGCCGGTGGACAGGGTGTCTCGTTCTTCAAGTCTTCCCGGCTCCCCTTCACGCTGTGCGTCTGGCGCGATCAGTTCGATCGGCTCTGGAGGAGAGGCTTCATGGGTCAACTCGAGAAAACGGTAGTTACGAGAAGTGAGTACTTTACGCGTTTCCGCGTTATAGTACTGAACGGCCTGTGGCCCTGCTTCATATCCTACATAGGCTTTTCGCTGCGACTTTGGTAACATCTTTCGCTGCGTGGCTTGCCCTTGTAGGAGCACCCATACTGGTGCACCGAATTCTCTGAGGTGAGTGACGATTGGTCTCTTTCCGAACCAAACCTGATACGGAGTTGCCCCCTCGAGGGCTCTCGTATAGGAACGATTTCGGATGTACGCTGCATGGGAGACAGCATACTCCCACAAGAATTCGGGCATCTCTTGTCCGCGTAACATCGCATGGGCGAGCTCTACCAGCGTGCGGTTTGCGCGTTCGGCTATGCCGTTTTGGGCAGGTGAGTAGGGTGTGGTCATTTGATTATCTATACCACGTTCACGGCACCACGTCCTCAAGGGCTCGTTGATAAACTCTTTTCCCCTGTCCGTGCGAGTCGCACGCGGGGGTTTCCCATTGGCCCCAAGGTACGTCAGGTAGTCTTTAACTCCTTGAGCCGCTTGATCCTTCCCTTTCAGGAAGCGTACAGTCATGTATCGCGACGCATCGTCGACGAAGAGAAGAAAATACTGGTTTCCGTTGATGGAAGCCTTGTCATATTTCCCCCATAAGTCCATGTGGGTAAGTTCGCCAGGCGCAGTCTCTCGAACTGATTTCTCATTGTAGGCTTCTTCTGCTAGCTTTGCTTCGGTACACGCGACGCAATCGGGTTTAGGCGTCTGCGCGTCCACGCGGAAGCCTTCAACAAGTTCGTCGTCCAAGAGTCTCTGTAACCCGGTGTAACTAACATGGCCAAATCTCCGGTGCCAGGTTTCCCAGCTCGGGAGTGATTCGGAAGCTGTGAAAGTAGCGGAAGTATTGGCGTTCGACTGTGTTTCCGGGCGGACGGTAACGTTAACATCCATCTTATACAGGTTGTTACGTTTGCGGCCGTGGACACTTACGAGTCGGTTGTGACTCCATCGTAAGCAGTAATAGGTCACGGACTTATCGTATCAGTCATCGAGTATCACATGCAGGATACCATGACTCAATCCAAGGATCGCTGTAGTAGGGTTCAAGCTACTTACGCTATTCGCTGTACCGTTTCATGAGGCGCTTTAAAGTGGCCTCTCTACTTGTATAAATACCATCACGGAAAGACCGAGGATCTCCATCTCGGTCTTCTTCCCTTGTCACCATTCTCTCTCCTCTCGTTGTGACTTGTGTCCTCTTTCTCTGTCTACTCGCGCGACTGTCTCTTGTGGAGCAGATCGTACTTCAACGTTTGGGCCCAGTGAACCTTGTTCCCGGTGCCTCCGACGATCACGTACCTTGGACGGTCGTGTATCTAATCACGTGACTGAAACTCATCACTTACGCTAAGTCGTGATCGCCCTCTTGATAGTCCAAGTCGGACTCAACGCCGTGACAGCGTTACATTAAGACCGAGATCATTCATCGTGGCGTTCACTACTCGAGATCAGTGGAGAAACTTCCAACCGTATCACCTCGAACGACGAGGAGATCGTAACGTACCAACCCTATTCCTAGGAGCAGCCCGGTGGAGGCAATATAGGGGAGACGAAGGATATTTCGTCGACTTCGCATCCGGACCAACCCGATTCCGCCCAGTTGAATTCAATTTCGAACACTCGTGCTGGGTAGAGGTCACCTGGAACCCCATTGATAACCGCTGGGACGCGGTCCGACCAGCAGGACGAAACTACAACTGCGACATCGATTCACGAAACTTACCCGTAGGAACTAACTGGGGACCCATTGACGGAGCCCCAGCTGAAGATCCAAGTACTTCCGAACCTCGTACACCCGCTCCATCAGAAGGAAGCGAAAGTGAGAGCGAACAAACCACGGAGAACCACGAAAGCGAAACAGAGGACACGAACCAACTGGTTCAACAAGCTGAGTCCCTCCATATTAACGAACCCGAAGTCATCCGCGTCAATCCACCTGCAATGGCCACAGAAACCATGATCCAGGATGAAGTCCGACGCATTCGCGCTGAAGCTGAAGCAATCCTTCTCCCCATCCACCCAGAAACAGGGCACCGTATGACGGCAGACGACGCCGCCCTATACCGAGCAGTAGGACCTGACCGACCAGACCCACCATCACAAGAACCTCCCAACCCCGGAGGAGGATTCCCAGGAGGAGGATTCCCCGGAACAGGAGGCGGAGGACCACCAGGCGGAGGACCACCGGGAGGAGGATTACCGGGAGGTGGAATGCATGGAGGATCCGACAAATTATCAGGCGAGCCACCCTCTGTCTTCGACGGAGATAGGACTAAATACGAATCCTTCCTCACACAATGGCACATATACTGGGGAACAAACTACGAGGCGCCCATCATGACCAACGGCTACCGACGCTGCCTCCTCTTCCTAGGCTTCATAAAAGGGGTGTACGTCAGCGAATGGACACTGACCATACTCGAATGGCTGAACAACGAAGTACGACGAGGGGTTTCGCGCTACTCCGACACCCTCTGGAACCACGTAACCGCAGAATTTGCGCGACGATTCGCCAACACGCTTGAAGCCGAACAGGCCCAAGCAGAACTACAGAAAGGATTCAGGATGACGGGGGATGACATCGATGCGTATGTCATCAAATTTGAACGTCTTGCACGGAAAGCTCATTACCGTCTCGACGACCAACAAACCATTGACCGCTTCACGGCGGGACTACCCCAAGCCCTGTTCACCAAGGTCTATGAACTGGACGAACCAAGAGACTTCAACGATTGGAAGGCCTGCGTACTCCGACGACAAAAACAGTACATCCATATGAGGGCACGCCTCAACGTTCTCAAAACGGGAAGACTACCCCTTCCTACCCCAACATCCCAGATCCCATGGAGACCGATGACCAGCAGATGGGCTCCCCCTCGCAACCCACCGCCGCGGTACGACCCGAATGCAATGGACACGTCCGCAGATCGAACCCGAGCCCGAGTAGCGGAGGTGGGCGATCCGAACAGAGGCCCACGCCCACCATTCCAACCAAGGGCAGGAGTGAACCGAGGTGGCAGACCCCCACGAGACATGAGGACAGTAACCTGTTATAATTGCGGGCAGCTGGGCCACTTCTCACGAAACTGCCAACAGCCCCAACAACCAAGGCGTGGTCAACCGTCCTCTAGTAGAGCCGCAGAAACGGACTACTATACCCAAGAACCGGATGTCGACGCACGAGCGGCGACTACGACCCAACCCCAACAACGCGCCGACAACTGGCTGAGCGGTATCAAACAAGAAAGTGACGAGGTTAAAGACTTGGTCCTTCAGGAAATATGGGGAAAAGAGGGTTTTCGGGACGCCTGAACCCATCGGCCTGGGTGAGGGCAGTTAATTGTAACTCTGTAATCATGACTCGCTACCGTTCGCTTCGAATTCCAGTCTCAATTCGCACCAGTTACTCCATGGCCGACATAAAAGGACTAGTTGACTCGGGAGCCACCGACAACTTCATACGACCAGCCTTTGCAAAAAGAATGGGACTCGGACTAGTGGAACTAGACCGACCCAGAAAAATTTGGAATATCGATAACACTGAAAACAAAGCTGGGTCTATCACGCATTGTATAGACTTGGATGTACAAACTAAAGGGATCCGCAAAACCCTACGTTTCCTAGTTACGGATATTGGAAACGAAGACCTCGTACTAGGATACCCCTGGCTCTCCACCTACGAACCCACTATCAGCTGGACACACGCAGTCATTCACGAAGACATGATGCCCATCATCATTAGATCCATAAATCCGGAACAGCATCGAACCGTCATCGGACAAATGACACTCGAAGAAAAAGAAGACGCCGTCAAGGATCTGGAAGAGGAATGTCACGTGCGTACCACTGCAACCGAACTAGCCATAGCGGCTAACCAACAAACTATCGCCGCTGTACTACCACCTGAGTACCAAGAATACGCCAAGATCTTCGATGAAGAAGCATCCTACCGATTCCCGCCATCAAGACCTTGGGATCACGCTATCGAATTCAAGCCCGACACCCCATCGTCAATTGACTGCAAGGTGTATCCGATGACCCAAGAGGAAGACGGTAAACTCAAAGAATTCCTGGATGAACAGCTGAAGAAAGGGTACATACGCCCGTCGAAATCCCCGTACGCCTCATCCTTCTTCTTCATAAAAAAGAAGGACGGAAAACTACGCCCCGTACAGGACTATTGACGCATCAACGCAGTTACTATCCGGAACCAATACCCTCTCCCACTGATATCCGACCTTATTACTGATCTTAGTGGCGCACACACCTACACCAAACTTGACGTCCGATGGGGGTACAACAATATACGCATCAAGCCAGGCGACGAGCCTAAAGCAGCGTTCAAAACACGGTACGGCCTCTACGAACCACTGGTCATGTACTTCGGACTCACCAACTCTCCGGCAACATTCCAAACTATGATGAATGCAATCCTGCGAGACACTATCGCAAAACACGAACTACGCGGTACCATCATTCGCGTCTACATGGACGACATTGGCATTGCCACACGCGACCCCGCCGACCTACAAGCCCATATCGACGCAGTCCGCGACGTACTGGCAGTGTGTTTAGCGCATGACCTCTACTTCAAGCTCGAAAAGTGTCTCTTCCATCAACCGCGGATGGATTACCTGGGGGTAATTCTTGAAAAGGGGGTGACACGTATGGACCCGGTAAAAATCGCGGGTATCAGCAGCTGGCCCCGCCCCACTTCGGTTCGTGACGTACGCTCGTTCCTCGGTTTCTGCAATTTTTACCGTCTTTTCATCCGCGGTTTCGCCACCCACGCGAGACCACTCAACAAACTGACACGGAAAGACACTGAATGGTCGTGGAACACGGACGAAGAACGAGCGTTCCAAAAGCTCAAATCACTCGTAACGGAGGAACCCGTCCTCGCACACCCTAACCTGAAAGACCAGTTCGCACTAGAGGTAGACGCTTCGGGATTCGCAGTCGGGGCAGTGCTACTCCAGAAGAAGGCAGACGGCAAACGACACCCGATCAGCTATTATTCGGCCACATTGAACGAAGCAGAACGGAATTATGACATCTACGACCTGGAACTACTGGCGATCGTCAAAGCTCTCCGTCATTGGCGACCTCTCCTAGCAGGATCCCCGCACAAAATCAAAATCTTCTCCGATCACATGAACCTGCAGTACTGGAAGTCCCCACAGAAAATAAGCCGACGGATTGCACGGGAAGTCCTCGAACTCATGGAATATGACTTCGAAATTCACCACATCCCAGGAAAGAATAACGGAAGAGCCGACATGTTATCTTGCCGCCCAGACTACGACCAAGGAGGAAATGACAACAGAAACGTAACCGTCCTCCCCGAACATGTTTTCGCTCGAGCAACGACAATCGCACCAGCCGAAGAACCGATGCAAACCGAACTACAACTCCGGTACTGGGTCGACCCCCATCAGCTGAAACAGATCCAGGGTGTTTGGTACAAACAAGGCCGTCGGGTAGTCACTGGAGACCAAACAGAGAAGAGGACGATTATCGCCGGTAATCACGACACTCCCGTCCATGGACATCCAGGTATCGCACGGACGACACAACTGGTAGAACGAAGGTATTGGTGGCCGGACATGAAAAGCGACATCAAGGACTACGTTCGAGGATGTGCAGATTGCCAGCGACACAAGGTTAACAATCGCCCTACTCGAGCGCCGCTCGTTCCCATCACACCGAAAATCGACGCCACACCGTTTGAAACCATTGCACTCGACTTCATTACCAAACTCCCCGTCTCAAACGGATACGATTCCATCCTGACAGTCACGGATCATGACTGCACGAAGGCGTCAATCTTTATCCCGTGTAACGAGGAAATCACGGCTGAAGGGACCGCTGCGCTGTACGTTATTCACGTGTTCGCTAGATTCGGATTACCGTCAAAGATTATCAGCGATCGGGACCCTAGATTCGCATCCAAGTTCACACGGGAACTATGCCGCATCCTGGGGATTCAGCAGAACATTTCCACCGCTTATCACCCTCGGACAGACGGACAATCGGAGCGAACCAATCAATGGCTAGAACAATATCTTCGCTTCTGGACCAATGAACGCCAAGACAATTGGGCGTCCTTTCTTCCTATAGCGGAATTCGCGCACAACAATTGGCCCCATGAATCCACGCGGAAGTCCCCGTTCCACTTACTCATGGGTTATAATCCTCGCGCTGATTGGATCGATAACCCATCGCCAATCCCACAGGTAACCAAACGGTTGGAGCAACTCCGAGAAGCACGGATCGAGGCCCAACACCTGATCCAAAAGGCCCAAGCCTCATGGGTAAAACACAAAGATACGCCCAAGTTCCAACTCGGAGATTACGTGTGGCTAGAAGGACGTCACTTGCGCACCAATCAGCCTACAGCAAAACTGGCAGCCCGAAGGCACGGCCCTTTCCAAATCACACAGGTGATGTCCCCCGTCAACTATCGCCTGGAACTTCCCACGCAGTGGAGCATTCACCCCGTATTTCACATCGATCTTCTCACACCTTATCGCGAAATGCCCATGCACGGAGAAAATTTCCAGCGCCCACCGCCGGATTTGGTAGATGGGGAAGAGGAATACGAGGTCGAGAAGATTCTAGACTCCCGGATCTTTGGCAGGAGGCGCCGGCGACAATATCTGGTGAAATGGAAGGGATACTCCGACTCGGAAAACCAGTGGGTCGACAAAGATGACGTATTCGCCGATGATGCTCTGGCGGAGTACCAACTCGCTCAACCCCACTCGGAATCCAACATAAAAGCTGCTCGAGTAACCCCGTATTCCTCATTCACTCGCCTCCTTCCTCACACTGGACTCCTCTCTCACTCCGCAATGTCTTCTTCCTCTGCCACCGATGCCGTCCTTCGTATTGCCAACAACACGGGCCCCATCACCCATCAAGAGCTTGCAGAAGCCCTACAGTCCATCCTCCCCGCCTCTTACGCCGACGGTACCTCCAACCCAGCCACCTACTGGCTCATGTCGGAAGACGGACAGCGACTCAACACCGTCCCACTCACGGAGGCCGAAGTGCGTAGGCTTCGTGAGGCTCTCCCAGACAGTGAGGATGCCTCACCTCGACCTCTCCCGGTACGAATCGAGTATCGGGCCGAAGAGGACGCCATCACCGGCAACACTGAGGTGGGAGGATTGGAAGTACACCGCCCAGACCTGGAGGATGGAGCAGTTGGCGGGGGCGCAGCTGAGGAGGACGAGACTTCTCGAGCGACGCGAGCTGTTCCGTGCGATGCTGAGGAAGCAGTGTACGAGCAGCCCGAGCTCACCCTGCGAGAGTGGTACCCAGCTGAGCACGCCTTCACCATGACCACCGCCGACGCTGACAACCCCCGCGAAACCCCATACGCCTGCGACTCCGCGGGCCGCCCCCTCTACCGGGGCGATGTACGCGTCGAGGACCCCCCGCTTCATCCCACCATCCGTCTCCAACGTCGCCTGGGCAGCGACCGTATCGCCCCCCAGGGGTACAAACACAATCGCGGGGACGACTTCGTCCACTACCTCATCACTGACGCCCTAGGGATTACCCGCCAGGCCGCCTACATTCAGGTGGTCATGTCGGCGGACCCTTGTGTCATCGCCTTAGTCGACGACAGCGACAAGGTCTATTCCAAGCCCCTGTATGCCGAGCCGATGGTCCGCGAACGCGGGAAGCCCCATTACGTGCCCGAAGACATGTTCGCGCTCGCCACGGGCCACTCCGACCGCCATCGCGTCGACCGCGCCGTCAACGAGCTGCGGGACATATCGGTAAAAGCTGAGTTGCACCGTTACCGCTCGTATGTGCAGGAGGCTGAGTGCCTTGAACAGCGCCTCCATCACCTGGCGCAGGCGCTTGGAGAGACGAAGGGGGAGGTCGCCCGCAGCAAGTTCCGTCTCGAGATGGCGGACGTGATGGATCGGATCGATGAGAAGCAGAGTGGATGGATGGGAGGTATCGGACCGACTCGGCGCCGTGGGCGTCGCAGCTGAAAAGGGGGTGATGTTACGTTTGCGGCCGTGGACACTTACGAGTCGGTTGTGACTCCATCGTAAGCAGTAATAGGTCACGGACTTATCGTATCAGTCATCGAGTATCACATGCAGGATACCATGACTCAATCCAAGGATCGCTGTAGTAGGGTTCAAGCTACTTACGCTATTCGCTGTACCGTTTCATGAGGCGCTTTAAAGTGGCCTCTCTACTTGTATAAATACCATCACGGAAAGACCGAGGATCTCCATCTCGGTCTTCTTCCCTTGTCACCATTCTCTCTCCTCTCGTTGTGACTTGTGTCCTCTTTCTCTGTCTACTCGCGCGACTGTCTCTTGTGGAGCAGATCGTACTTCAACGTTTGGGCCCAGTGAACCTTGTTCCCGGTGCCTCCGACGATCACGTACCTTGGACGGTCGTGTATCTAATCACGTGACTGAAACTCATCACTTACGCTAAGTCGTGATCGCCCTCTTGATAGTCCAAGTCGGACTCAACGCCGTGACAGCGTTACACAGGTTATTACCTGCTAAACGCCTGGTAGCGATCGGCGTACCACCCTTGGTGGTGAGAGTGAGTTCTCCGTGATTGAATGCACCGGTGCCGCCGGTACAATCCCAACATCCCAAGGATAGTAGATTATTTTTGTTGGACGGGATATGTAGGACGTTCTCAAGTCGCAAAAGGTAAGTTTTACCGTTTACTCGCGAGTCGAGATCGACCGATCCACGCCCTTTTATAGGGACTTTGGTGCCGCCGACGCCTACCACATTAGCATCCTCAAGCGGTTCGTATTTCACGAACGCAGCACGGTCATTCGCGACATGGGAAGTCGTCACGCTGTCGGCAAGCCAGTCGTACCAGATAAGGCGTTCATCGATTGCTGTAACATCACTAGGGTCGTAGCTTTCGAAGTTTTCGTACTCGCCAATATACTCTGATACGCCCTCCTGCTCCGTAACTGCAAGTGCGACTTGTCCCGCATAAGCCACGGAATTCACTGTCTCTATTTTGGTTTTGCCGTCGCCTGTTTTCCTCTTCTTCCAACAGCTCTCTTGTGCATGGGAGAACTTCCCGCATAGCGCACACTTGGGTTTCCCCAAGTAACGGCAATTTGCGGTGTTGTGGTTATCTTTATCACAGTTTGTGCAGTGTTTCTTCTTCCTTTTCCCGCGTCGGCTGGATGCTCCCTTGGAACTTCCAGTCCGACTGTCGCGAGAATCTCCTATGCGCTGAGTAAGAGCAGTCTTGCCCCCGCTGACTTGGTTAATGCTGTCGGTGGTCGCGAGACGCGTTTGCCGCCGCACGTATTCCTCCTTGATGATACCAATAAATTTCTGCGAGCTCACCAGCTTCTTCGGGTCCGTCTCAACCTCTCCAAACTCCCCACCTACATATTGAAACATAAACGTATCCCACGAACATGGGAGCGTTTGTGCGATGAGGATTTTGAAGTGTTCATCGTTGTACGGCATGCGCCCTGCGCACACCTGGATGAGGCGTTCCCATTGGCTTTTGAGCTGATTAAGTAGGTCTACAACATTAGTGGTCTCATCGGAAGTGGTGCGGTTCATGGTGAGGAGAATATTGAAATAAGTGTTTAAACCTTTTGTCTGGTGCACGGCCTCAAGATTCTCCCAAATCTGCAACGCTGTTTCGCAACGATGCGTATGGACCATCTGTGGCTCCGTTATGTTATTCGTGATTAAAGTCTGGGCGTAGCTGTCGTTGTCGTCCCAGACCGCCGCATTCCGAGGGCCAGCTGGACGAGGAAGCGTGTTGTCGACGTACGCGAGTACGTGACAGGTGCGGAGCATCCTCCACATCCTTAGACGCCAATCCGTCCAGTTGTCGTCGGTCAGTGGCACTATCACGCGGGTCACTTGGGAATCAGGGGGCCTAGCCACAGTAAGGTACAGTTCTTCTTCCTCAGACGAATAGTCGCCTTCTTCACTTGGGAATCGATAAGGAGGCATAGTTCAGGGGTAGATGTCGTTTTCGCGCAGGAAATAGGATATGTATAGTTTAAGCTGTAGAGTGTCCTGGCCTGAGGTTTTAAGCTATGGGGCCAGGGCCCATAACCTATAGAAATATATTTTATGGGATGAGCAAGGGGGTGAGCGTTCTCAGTGAGGAAGCTCTACCCCTATATGATAGGGCCGACGAGTACATAACACATTCTGTGTAAGCTATTGCACGTGATCGGAAACGTCCGGATCTCGGACTTAGCCGGTTAGACCGACTACCCTCTCAACAGCCTGACGTCAAAGGTTTAAGAGCGGTCCAAATGTCACTCTCCGGACGACTAGTTATGCATATGTGCAAATTCGGGAGGCGGAGATCAACAAGATCTGTCACAAGTCCGAGAACATGTCCTCGCGGAGTTGGTATTCCAGACGTGTTGGGACATTCGTCAAGGGCGTCTAGGATGATATATGTGGGAAGTTGAGCCGCGGATAGCGACATGAGCATGTCTTTGAGGCATTTCACCAAAGAACGTTCACTAAGCTGTTCCTTGCCATCGTTATAGGTCAAATAGACGCGGGAAAGTACGTCGAGACAAGGCCTGGACCGAGAAGAGAGCTGTATTAGAAGTGAAGAAACGAGGTTGCGGCAATTCTTCTTGTCGAGATCTCTAAAATCGAAATAGAAGTAGGCGACGGAGGCTGAACCGGCATCGCACAGAGTGATGAGATGTTGGACGATTGCAGAGCTGATCGAGGACATGAACGTCTGCATTTGTAGAGAAAACAGATTGGCGAACCAGAGAATACTCTTCCCCGAACCCGCTACGAAAGCAGGAATAAAATGGTCAGAGATGTGAATCCCGCAGTGCGAGAACATTCATACCTTTGCCATGAATCCACAATAAGGAGCCCGACTGGGACGATTCCCACTCCTTAAATATATCGTCGTCAAAAACCCAGGCTGCGGTGCAGTCATGCTGGGTGCTGCACGCGTTGATATGGTTTGTCGATGGATCAGGCGGAGTCAGCCACCCTCGGAGTCGCTCCCCTACAGTTGTGGGTGAGCTTCTACAAATATTCGCAGTGAGGTAATGACGATACGAACATTCGCGGGAGTTGACATCGGTGACGATCTGCTGCACCATCAGTTTCGTTTCCTTTGTGTCTAATCCGAAGAGGTTGAGTATGAATTGTGCCGCGAGAAGGAAGAGCTACGCACCGTCCTTGATATCACTGGTAGCGTCCTTGATATCGGTTGTGGTGTCCTTGATATCACTTGTGACGTCCTTGATATCGGTTGTGGCGTCCTTGATATCACTTGTGACGTCCTTGATATCGGTTGTGGCGTCCTTGATATCACTTGTGACGTCCTTGATATCGGTTGTCGCGTCCTTGATGTCACTTGTGGTGTCCTTCAGATCGCTGGTGGTCTTTAACACTCGCGCAGACACCATACGGAGCTCCCCCTGTTCCAATTTATCCAACCTCACTAACGCGTCCTCGATATCGTTCCTCCCCACAAGCTTCTTAAGAAACGT
Source organism: Lactarius pseudohatsudake (assembly GCA_021525015.1). Classification (NCBI taxonomy): domain Eukaryota; kingdom Fungi; phylum Basidiomycota; class Agaricomycetes; order Russulales; family Russulaceae; genus Lactarius; species Lactarius pseudohatsudake. The sequence continues at coordinate 850 of JAKELH010000645.1, read as the reverse complement.
TTCTGGTCCAATTTCAGCCAGGGGAAGGAAGCTCGGCAGCAAAGACAAACTAACTCTTTCGACTTTGATACATCACCTTTGTCACGACCGCAAGCATAGACAGCACTTCGGCCATAACTTTCCCCATCACATTCGTCATCTGTGTTGTCGGAGGGACTTTAGTGTGGGTCTGGAGGCGTTCGAAGAAGTTTTCAATTCTCTCGAAGAGCTCGATGAGGACATCGCGACTCGCTGCGGTGCCTCTTGCCGCCTGTGGGAAATGGCGTCATCATGGATTATCACAGTATTAGGGATGCTGCAGTCCAGTTCTGAACCAAAGTTCGAACCTGAACTTTTTCAAACTGGACCGAAGTTCGGTTCAAGGTTCGGCATTTTTGCAGAACCGGACCATAAGTCCAGTTCTGGGTTCGGGGATGGCAGAACCACATTGAACCTGGTTTGAACCCGAACCGAACCCGAACCGACACCAGTTCTTAGACTTTAATTACCTAGACGACCTCAGACTCAGACTACTAGAGAATGAATCATAGTGCAAAAAATCCGTCTATTGAATAGTATGTGGGACAAAATATGTACAGGTAGCTAAACTGAGAACCAAACCCTACTTGCCGTCGCCAATCCTACTGCTGCCTCCCTGTCGCCATTCCCGCCGCCGCCTGTTGCTGTCTAACGTTGTCCACTGCGGCCATTGTCATCACCATCGTTGCCTTTGGTCGCTGCAAAGTGTGGGTGGGATGCGTGTGGTGTGGCTATCGCGCATGTCGCTACATCCGCCGGGTCACGTGCCTGGGGTTCTTGCGGTCCTTGCAATGAGTCCCAACCATCGTGCACGCTATCGCAGAAGCTGTAA